>JAHWFP010177553.1:3941-21549 GCA_023313725.1 Lithobius niger
TCTGCGGCACGACATCGGCATCAGGGTGAGCGACGGGCACGGGAGAGGTGCCTGTTTCCGGCCGAAAGCATTCGTGTTGGGCTCGATTACAGGTTTCTGATTGGCTGACGCTGTCTAACCAATAAGAGGGATTCAATGTGAAGGCAGTCAGAATACAGCAGACGTGAATTCGTACGCCCGTGCCGACGATGAGCGTCGGGGAAGGTACTGCAGGTTCTTAGGCGGTCCGTCTGAAAGCACATGGTTGACAGCGCCGACCGAGAGTGAGCAGTGGCCAATGGTGAGAGCAGCAGACGTGGGCTGTCAGTCGGTACGGTGATGGGAGTCTTCGGCGTGGTGGCCGAGACGGACGAAAGCATGACGATGGTGGATTGTATCGGTAAGTCCACTTCGTTCCTTATCACGGGGTGGTGACAACGTGAGGAGTAGGACGAAAGATTGGTAGAATTTCCTGGCTTGTTTGTTTCTTGGCCAGCTTGAAGTGGAGTTTTCATCTTCTTCGTTTGCCGGTGACTCGGTTGGACATGGCGAGAGAGTCGACGGGAGCCTTGTTGAGAGGCGTCATCTCGGTATGGTGCGGCAGAAGAATTCAGTTTCCGGGCGAAAGTAGAGAGACAGAACGACGTGGAGACGTTCTCTGGAGGAAAATGAATGTCGAAAGCCTCTGTGCTCTCGCTTTTATAGAGAAGGACTGCGACACGCATGCCCAGTAGGGTTACCGAGCAAGCGGCTATATGCACCTCAGAAACCTCCAGGGAGACATCCATTGAGGATCAATGAATGCGAAATTAACATGTTATGTAGGTTTTCCAGCGGTAATAAGAAACTTAAATAGTTTCACCATTTCAACAATTTATCGATTATGTGTAATTTGGAACTAGTCCTTATTTTGCACAAATGTTTCCAACACAGCTTTTTTGCATTGACGACTATACTAGAATGACGTTAAAATGTGTTGTAGTATGTTAAAAAGTCGCATTTTTGTGTTGTTCTAATACATTGTTTGTTTTTGTTTGGAGTAGTCACATGAAATGCATTAGCTTATAGAGACTAAAGAACATCGTTCACTGACACATGCTAATTCAATGTTCACTTCTGCTGTTGTTCAGCTAATTTTAGACAAAAAAATAAGCCTCACAATTCATGAAAATTGTGGGCCCAACACTTTTGTTTTCTTCCGGCTTCTTTTCGCATGCTAGATTTACTCTCACATTTGAGAGTTTTTCTCGTGGCTGATGCGTTTGGCAAGGTTGCTCGCTTCCCTGAACGCATGAGAAAAGAAGCCTGAAGAAGACATACCTGTTGGGCCTACAATTTTTATGAACTGTGAAGGTTATTATTTGTCAAAAAATTAGATGAACAGCAGAAATGAACAGTGAATTAGCGTGCGCTCGTGAACGATGTCTCGAAATATTCAATGTAGTACGCCACACGGCATTTTTCAGACTAAAGAACTAATTTTGGATCTTTGCGATACACTGATTTTAGCACTTTTTTTTCTGTTTTCAGTTAAACTGACTTGAACACACTAGACGGTCTCTGTGAAATAAGACCCCAGCAAGATGGATCAAGAATCTGTATCTCAAGACTATCTCACCAAGATTTTATGAACAATGATTAGAATATTAATTATTTTCCACTCCAAAAGAGGGCTGCAAACATCCTTTGAAACAACGAAGTTTTCACGCAGTAGCGTAATGTGTAATAGCTCTGAGTTGACCTTTGCGTTCCATTGATTTTCAAATAAACAAAATATTTGTTGCAAAGCCTTGTTCCAAGATTTTCCTTTCCTTATTTGTTCTGCTCTTAACTGTGCACTGCACTGTAATTTGTGTTGCCTGTTATCAAACAAAAGCTTTCCCTGTGACCTTAGTACTTCGTCAGGCAGAAGACCAAGTTTAACACTCGCCAAAATCCTTTGAACCTTGTGACACAGGGGAAAGTTCCAAGGGAAGGTTGAAAATCGGTAAAATTGTTCGCACAGCCGAAAACCCTAGTAATGAATGAAAACAACTCATAAGCGAGAGTCTCCCAGGAAAACGGTAGAGCTGAGCGCGAGAGCGAGGGAAAGAGAGCGAGCGCGAAGCTTCTGAGATCGCCCACTAGATGCCACTACTAACAATTCTTGCAGACGAAACCATTATCAAAACGAACTAGGACCAAAGTAACGCAACACGGCCAAACACAGGACAAAGTTGAGCATCTCTTAGCAAACATACCAAAATAAAAAAGCAATTTGAAAGTTAATTTACCGTTACTTAGCTGAAGGAAATTTACTTAGCTGAAGAATAATCAATTAAGGAAATTTATTTTAATGTTAATTTACCGTTACTTAGCTAAAGGAAATTCACTTAGCTAAAGAAGAACCAAGGCAACCTGGAATCGAAGCTACTTTCCTCGCTGTTGTTGTTGCCTCGACTAACAATTTGCTTTGCGCGGTCATATCAGCGGTAAGTCTTACATGACGTCATGCAAGAAGGATAGTTATTTTTAACATGGCACGGATCACCGTTTAAGCCAAATCGATTAACTGGGAGTGTGTGGGGGGTGGGGGGAGGGGGGTTGATCGGGAAATGCCAACGCATGGGGCAGTGAGTCTGTTAGCCCGGCTATTAGCATTCTAATTATATAATAACTAAAGAGATTAAGGGGGGGGGAGAGTGCATCTGTTACCATTAAGCATTAACTGAACTTAAAAGGTACGTTTTTTGGGGGGTGTTTGGGATGGAGACCGATTCATTTTTTTACAAAATCTCGCAAAAGGAGGAGGGCGACGCTGGGGAAGAGGGCAGGAAGATGATGAGAAGAAAGGGGGAGGGAAGACTGGAGGGAGGAAAAGGGGAGCATTACAGGAAGAAAAATTGCCTATCGCAGTCAACGTTCAGGTCACACCGACTGAAACTGGGAAACAACCACGGGCAAAACAAAACCACGGGTGAAGCCGGGAACAAATGCTAGTAAATTTATAAAAATCACTCAGCGGTCCCCTCCAAGACCACGCTCCCGCCTTGTTTCCATACATCATTCCGGCCGTACATCATTGGCTTTGTTGCAGTTGTTTGGAAAATGATGGTAACTTCAAAATTTTAAGTGAGCACATTCTTAAAAGAGGGTTGCCACCAAATGACTGCAGCATCTATAGCCATTGTAAATCAATGGTTCACTGCTGACATGTTAAAATTAAACTTCTTTATTTTCTGCATTGGACAAAACGTATTTACAATTTCGCACTTTAACATTCACGCCAAATAGATCAAGAATTTGTCCAACAAGACAGTTCGTGCAAGATGCTCTGTCCTTGTCGCCAGCCTATTGGTGGATTGTTTTTGGCTCTAAACGTGTTTCATTTATGGGCAGTTTCCCGCCAACTAAAAAAGGCGATACTTTTCTTGCATGGAATATACGTGGTACCAAGTAATAAAAGTAACCAAAACTGGCGTTTCTTCATCCGCAGCAGCCTAACTTGATGGTTCGAATGAAACGCCGTAATTTGTCCTAATTACGGGCCGTTAGGTAATTAACGTAGTTACCCGCAAACAAGAGATGCTCAACTTTACACCTCCAATCCTACGCTGTGATTAGTTTCCAACGAATCATGGCAAGTGCAGGCTACTGGTGATGTATATCACCAGGAATGCCCTTCAGAAGGCAAGGATTGATCTCCATTGAACAAAGACACACACTAAACTATGGATGCACTTTACACTTCACCAACACTGTACAACTTTTCTGCACTTCTGCTGAATACGACACACAAAATGCGACACACCAATTTCACACTCTGCATCACTCAGGAAACTGTCTCTTTAACTAGCAATCCTTCCACTTATGCGAACAACAAACCATACGAAAGCCTTCAAAACACTTTCTTTTCGCTCCATCTCTTCTCTTGCCACCCTAAACACACAATACCAAACATAACAATCTACCTCCCTGGATTCAACTGAAAAGTACTGTTCACCACTGGAGAAAAAAAACCACCTTTGCCGTCGCAAACTCCCCTACATTCAGCATTAGGGCGTTAGTCCTCCTTTCCTCAGCAAAAAAAATAATAAACACCATTTCCATTAAACACAAACACTTTAATGTAAATTAAAACAGTAATTACATTAATTTGAACCTAGATATTGCTAAGTACGGTGCAAGTTTCATAACCCCTCAAATTATTGCAAAGCACTCTTTTTCGATGGTACTGAACCCCTCCTCACATTTATTAAGCTTCCTCGACAAGTACGAAAGTGGTAGAAAACAAGCCCTTTTGAACAGTCCCCCATCCCCCCTGCTGCCCCCTCCTTCTTTTCTGCAGATGGGGGGTTCCTAATATTTTTTGCGGTTTTTAAAAAAGTGTTGCTGTTTGTGGGAGCATTTCTCGGCGTGTAACTTTCTCGTTGCGTCCTCCTTATTTTCGCAGGTTTTTGTGTTTTCTAAAGTGTTGTTGTGTAGGGAGCATTTTTCACAAGTTTTACGGATGAGGGGTGTAACTTTCTACCGCATGATACAAAGCCTCTGGGAATGGGAATAAAAGGCGGGTATTATTCTGTCGATCTTTATATCAGCCATGGCTGCCAAGTACGAGGTGGTCTCGAGGTTCCAGTGCAAGAAATGCAAGGTTGAGTTTTTATCGTGAGAAGAGGTGGAAAGTCATTTGGAGAAGCCTTGCGTGTTAAACTTTACTTGTCACGATTGTGGAGGACTCGTTTCTTCCTACGATGAAGTTTTGGCGCACTACGACCGATGCGATGGAAAAATGATCACGCCTAAAAAATCTAGTTTAGTAGTATATATTACGGCGAAGCTTGTTGGAAGTATTTCCCTGATTTGGAACGAGCTACGGTTCACACCAAGATTTCACATTCGTCTCTTCCAACAAACGAAGAGACGGTTTCGGAAGATAAAAAAAAAAGGACAAACGATAATCGACGAAGAAAAAAACGAGAGCTTCCAATGTCTGACAATGAGATTTTTTTATGTCAATACTGTGAAAAGACGTTCAGGAACAACAGATATAAACGTAGGCACGAAAGGCGTCACGAAGGAAAATGTAACATGACCTGTGAATCGTGCTGTGAGACTTACTCGGACAGTCTCGCGTATAAACGGCACAAGTGTGGAGGGGCTGTAAAACAACGTGGAAGGGAAATTGGAGAGTCTTCAAAAAAAAAGACCTAAATTGTCTTTTCCTAAACTCAAGCCCCGGTTAAAGGAAAGAATAATTTCTCAAGTACCAGTAAATTTCAACCTGGTAGTAAACAACGTCAGATCTCTAGTCGAACCTATAATAGAGGATACCAGAATCGACTGGGCCTTGTCTGACATGAGTGACGATTTGAAAGCCAAGACAGAGGTGACAGATGATACTGAGCTCGAAGTGAGGCCGTTCAGTTTGGATTTAGGAGGATTTGATATCGTGCGCGATGCTTTCAACAGATGCTTCTTAACTTTCAAGCGGGATTTTACGCAGGATGAAATGCACTACAAGCCTTTGATTTTGTTGGAACAGTACGAGGACAAATATTGGAATCTTTTAGAACTATGTTCACATCTTATGATAAACATAAAAGCTCAAATTGGATTATGCATTCTCTTCGAAAAAACGACGGATAATATGAAAACTATTAAAGCTTATTTTTAACTCCAACCTGGTCAGGGTGGGGAGAAAGGAGGTTCTTTCGTAAATGTCGAGCAAGATTCTGCATAGTATTGGACAGTTTGCAGTGGAAGGAAGTGGATGGGTTGTCAAGCAATGCGTGTGTACCGAACTATGCGTTGGAAATTATAGACCTTTTGCAGGGAAAGGTTACGTAGCACTCCCCAACCACCTCAAACTAGGTCCCGATATACTGGTCAATGTGCGCAGTGAAGATGATAGATGTTTTCTGTGGTCCGTGTTGGCTAGTATACACCCCGTTCCATCTTCGCAACATGATTGGGATACGAAACATTATCTTTCTCGTGCGCACAAGTTAGTTGTAGGTGTGTTGCACCCCGTTCCTTTATTCAAAATCGCGGCGTTCGAAAAAGCCAACAACATTTTGGTATCTCTTTTTGGTTTCGAGGATGACGAGCCTTGCGTTTATCGCGCGAGTTCCTTAGTTGAAAGTAAGCATCACGTTGACTTGCTTCTTCTCAACAGACACTACATTACGACAAAAGACTTCGACAAATTAATCACGAGTTTCAACCCCAACAGCGCTTGAAATATTTTTGCAGGCATTGCTTACACAGTTTTTGAAATCGTTTCAGGTATGAAAACTACCACCTTCCTTCTTGCGAGGGAGTTCCGTTTCAATAGACCTCGTTGCCCGACAATGACGTTATCCAGTTTAAAAATTTCAAGAACGAGCTCAAAAGGTTGTACATAGCTTACGTGGACTTTGAAGCGGCGCTGCACCCAGTCTCCAGTTGCAATGGAAACGATACATACACCTGAGTTAACCACATACACCAGGCTTGCAGTTTTGCCTACGTGATTGTTGACCACTTAGGTGGAGTATTTTCCAAAATGTTGTACAGAGGAGTAGATTGCATGCAAGTTTTCTTTGAATCTATATTAGAGGAGCAAAAAAAGATCGTGGCTTACGTGGATTCCCACAAGCAATGAATGAAACGTTTAACCAAGGAGCAGTGGTTGCTGTACAAAGAAGTTGTGGTGTGCCAAATATGCAAACAAGGAGCATTTGCCCTCCCCAAGAAAAGTTTAATGGGTTTACGAAAGTACGAGACCATGACCACATCACCGGTGAATTTAGAGGTGCTGCGCACAGCAAGTGTAACTTTTCTTACACTTGGAACAAAAACATAGCGGTTGTTATGCATAATTTCGAAAAATACGACAGTCATTTCGTCGTGAAGGCTTTGAATTCTTTTAAAGATTTGAAGGCTCTGCATAATGTCAGGATCATCGCTAAGAACAAGGAAAGAATCAGCAGCATGAAATTGGGCGGTTTTACTTCCATAGATAGTCTAGCATTTATGACGGCATCGTTGGAAACTCTAGCTTCGAACTTAAATAGCTTCAGCATCATGGACAAGCTTTTCGAAGGTGAATCCGTAGAACTCGTACGAGGCCTTCGGCAAAAAGATGTGTTTCTCTATGAATACCTGACAAATGTGGAAGTGTTTGAGGAGAAGTGTTTACCTCCCATGTCAGCATTTGCCTCGTTGTTGAAAGGAGCAATCTGCTCCGAATCTTATCAACATGCAATGAAGATTTGGGATTTTGGCAAATGCAAAACGTTTGGAGATTACCACGACCTGTATTTGTGGACTGATGTAGGGCTTTTAGCCGATCTGTTTGAGAACCTAAGAGCGACGAGTTTGGCTAGTTACGGATTGGACCCATCCCATTACATTTCTACACCCTTGCTATCTTGGGACGCGGCGCTCAAGAGGACGGGAGTGTCTTTGTATCTCTTCACTACCATTGACATGCGTCTTATGGTGGAAAAGGGTATAAGAGTCGGTGTCTCGTTTATAGCTAGAAGATAAGCTAAAGCCAACAACCTGTATATACCATCTACCTTCGACCCTGATAAAAAGAATTCTTACATCATATTTTCGGACTTCAACAACTTGTACGGTTGTGTTATATGCGAATATCTACAAACTGGAGAGTACAAATGGGTCCCAGAAGAACGGCTCGAGAATATAAATCTAGAAAATTACGGAGATGAGAGTGATATGGGGCTGATATTGAAAGTGGACTTGGAATACCCGGAGATGCTTCATGCATCGCACAATGATTTTTCACTAGCCCCGGAGCGCATGAAAATCACAAAGTCTATACTTTCTTCTTTCAACCGTCGGGCAATCAAGGACTTGCGGTTAACATACAGCAAAGGCCTAAACCTGACCACTAACCTTTTCTCAAAGAAAAAGTATGTGGTGCACTATAGGAATTTGAAATACTACCTTTCCCTCGGCATGGTTCTCAAGAAAATACACAGAGCGATCAGTTTTAAGCAAGCGCCTTGGCTGAAACCTTACATCGAGTTTAATAACAAGAAACGGCAAGCGGCTACTAACGATTTTGACAAAAACCTGTACAAATTGGTGAATGCAGCATTTTCAGTAAGACTATAGAGAACAAACGCAAGAGAAACAGCGTCTTGATAGCAACGTCGAAAGAGAAAGCCACCAAGTACGCGTCTCACCCATGCACTACAAGTTTCACTTCTCTAAGCGAGGATTTGGTAATTTTTACAAAGATGCCCGCAAAAATCATCTTGAACAAGCCCATCGTAGTTGGTTTTAGAGTCTTGGAATTGTCAAAGTTACTAGTCTACCGGTTTCACTACGACAACATGATGAAAAAGTACGGACTGGAGAGATGTAAACTCCTAGTCACAGATACATATATTTTGTGTTATTTGATAGAAACGGACGATATTTACAAAGATATGGAAGAAGATGCATCGTTGTTCGACACATCGGACTACCCCAAAGAACATTTTCTACACTCCAACATCAACACAAAAGTATTGAGGAATATGAAAGATGAGAGCGTGGGGTGCCCAATTTCCGAGTTTGTAGGTTTAAAGTCGAAGCTCTACAGCATTTTACAATCGGATGGGAGGAACAAAATGGCTTACAACGGCATTAAAAAAACAGCAAAAGTGGTCCACGAAACATACAAGAATGTGCTGTTTAATAATAGCGTCGTGAGAACTCTAGGGTCTTACAATTGTTCGTAGGCGCACGAACTAAAAACCATCACCATCAACAAGTTGGCTTTCAGTTCCTACGACGACAAGAGATGGGTCTGCGACAATGCAGTCGGTACTCTAGCTTATGGGCACGTGAATTCAGCTTAAACTATATATATCATCCGTCCAGCTGTTGTACTTGGAGTCATAGCCCTTCCTTTTAACGAAATAAAGCATTTTTCCATCTTTTCCCCTCTTTTTACGTAATACTTGCTCCACTAGAAATAAATCTGGAACTTGGGTTTTTTGAATTTCCTGTTCGTAGGAACCTCCAAGGAACGGTTCACCCGACTTGTCCTTCAAAAGATACGTTACTGGTTGAGTTTTTTGCACTTTACGGATCATGAATACTTCGTTGGAAAATTTTTGCAAATATCCTTTATCGAAAATTTTTTTAACCTTAGAAATCCTAACTTTATTTGCTACGATGAACTTGGGTTTCTTTAGCAGTTGTGTAGGGCTAGTTCGTCTCAGCAACGGTTCATGGCATCTGGTTATTTCCCTAGGTTTCAGTTTTGTGGAGGAACCAACCCGTCGATAATGTGTATCCACTTTTAATTCCCCTGTCTGGTGAATTTTTTCCACATTCGAGTTTTCAGCGTTCTGTTGAAGCGTTCAACCACGCACGCTTACAGAGTACGTAGAGTACATATTGATGTTGTGATGCCCAAGTAGCGCTTTGAAGTCTTTATTGTAGAACTCACAACCTAAATCGACTTGTAAATTTTTAGGAGCGGTCGCTCCTGAGAGTATCTTCTTGAAAGCTTCGGTAACATCTAGACCGGTTTTAGATTTAAAGGTATATACCTCCCAGCGCCATTTTTCTTGATCCTCCACATCAAGTATGGCCCCAAAGGTCTATTTCCTTACCGTTAGTCTTTCCCTTGCTAAAGATGCTTTTTAAAATGTGGCGTCTAGGAGATTTTCTGTTGAATATAATAGAACTTTACTTACTAACGACCCGTCACTAAATCATGCACTGCGCACGTACAATAATCATGACGTTTCATCTCTGTGTGTACATCTGCTAATTTTCTAATAATTACCATGAGATCTAAAATCTAATAGGATAATGCGGTAAAAATTATAATTAATTATTCCAATAGATCGCCAAAGCAAAATTATAAGACACTAGCCTGGAAAGTCATAAATTGTGATTTTAAAATACGAGAATCATTCCGGTTTGTGACGACACAATCAATGGGTTCACGCTGGCTGGACTATTAGGCGCAATGCCAATGGAGACAGTAGCTACGTTTTCGTTGCGAGGAACGAAGCTACCGTCTCAGTTGACCTTAGCTGTAGTAAATACGCAGATGTGATCGTCGCGTGGGTGTTGTGAGGCAGGTGGAAGGTTATAAGGCAGACGGTATGTTGCTTTAAGAGGAATGGTCCAAGCAAACTTGGACATGACGTTAATGCAAGTCAGTAGGTAGTTAAATCCTTTATTTAGCTTAGAGTACGGTATCATCTCCACCAAGTCAGCCTGCCATAGATCGTTTAGGCCTAGTACAATCACCTTCCGTCATGGACAATATTTCCGCGTTGGTTTGTGAAGTTCGTTTACGAGTTGATCCATTTTTTTATTACTCATTCCGAATCTGAGTTTTGTTTTCATGATTTTCTTAACGACGGAAGCGGCTAGCTTTTCCCTCCGTGCCAGAGATGGATCCTCTCTCACCCTTTGAGTTTTTGAAATTAGAACTTCATTGGCAGCGTGGCGATCTTTTAAGTCCGAGCTTTCGGCGTAAGCTATATCGTGTTCTTTGTAAGCTTCATCTAGGTTATTTATTCCAGGATCTCCTCGTGCCAGTTGCTTCTTCAGCTGAGTTCCAGGACTGCAGTATTGATACACCGGTAAATGCATTTCAACGGGCAAGTTATTTATGATTTTGTTCAAGAGTCCCTTCCCCAATTTGATGAAGTAAGCTTTTTTTGTACTGCATTCATCGCAAAACACTATCTCCATCGGTCTGTTGTTTCGTGAAGTTGTAGAAACTGGGGCCTTCGACTGGTTAGGAGTCGAACGTTTACATTTGATGCAATATTTCATCTCGAGTTCTTTATGGTTGCTCGTTTTTACTATAGTACAATCTTTTTTCATATCTTTAAAAAAAAGATTTCATGGATTCCTGTTTGGTTATTTGCACCGGCAAAGACTCCAACTTGAAAATTAATCTAAGCACACCCATTCATTTTGACTCTGAAAATAATTACGAATTGGCTCTGCTTAATTTAGATGCTTATAACAGCATTACAACATCAGCTAAAGAAATAACGAAATTCAGTAGACTACAGATGCTGGCGCTTCATGGCACAAAGTGTTAGTAAGTCGCGGTGCTTACGAAATCGAGGATTTGAATAAATTTCTCAAGTCAACCATAGATGCGAATAGCCACAGCAAGGACGCCATTACAATTCTTCCGAATCTAAACACTTTAAGAACCAACTTGATAATTACCGATCCGAATTACGGAACATGACAAGAGTTTTGCTCCAGTTTTGTGGTTTGACTTAGGTAACTACATGAAAAGTCGAGAAAGTAAAAATACAGTCGACATTATGAGCATCAACACAATTTTCGTACACGTGGATATCATAGGAAATTCGTACCTAAACAGCGACACTCAGCCCACTTTATATTCCTTTTATCCCAATTCACCGCACGGTTTCAAAATCATAGAGTCCCCGCATAATTTGATATACCTCCCAGTTGCTGCAAAATTAATCAGAAGTATAAGAGTTTGGCACACGTCTCAGACCAACGAGCCATTGGATTTAAATCGTGAGACGCTCACGGTACGACTTCATTTGAGATTTACGAATTAAATTTAAAAAAAAAAGGATAAAAATGCTCGTGTTTGGAAAAAAGGTAAAGGACTCTTTCTTAATATTAACTCTAATAATAAAAAAAAAACAAACGGTTTGACACCTAGAAACAAAGCTTTTATCAAATTCATAACAACACCCAGAAAATGAGCGTAATAGAAGAATACTTAAAAATCAACGAACCTTTGGTGTACGATTCATCAGTCGAGTCTTACACGTACCACGAATACAATTCTATTGTTGGCACCAATCTCAACAATGTAAATTCGGAAATCCGCGTACATGTAGAAAACCAAGATTTATTTCTGCACATTGCCAATAGTACCCTCCTGATGAAAGGGAGGTTGCTGAAGGACGATGACTCGGCTTGTGCCGACGCTGATGTAGCTGCAGTGATTAATAATGCTCTCATGTTCCTGTTTTCTAATATCAAATATCATCTCGGTGATAGACAAGTCGACGAGTTAAATTATCTGGGGTTTGGTACTCTGATGAAGGGACTGCTCACCTATGGCACGGCGGAGCAACCAGCTCTGCTCGGTCAGTGCTGGACGCTGGATAGTGTGGCTTCAGTCGCGGCTGAACTAACCGATAACTTGCGATTCAAACAGTAGCACGTGTCCATCATCATTGAAACAACTCCCAAGGGAACCTTTACATTAGATATCCCTCTGAAACACATCATGGGATTTTTCGAAAATTACGATAAGCTAATCTACGTAACTAAACACGTGCTCACACTCATGCGAGCGAGTGACATTAACGCCATCTTCAAAGCAGCGGCAGCGGCCAATGGCAAAGTCGTTCTAAATAGCATCAGCTGGACAGTTCACTGCCATGTCACTGCCTCGGACGAGCAGAAACTTAAACTCTACAATCTCATCGACCACGGCGCGACCGTGGATTTAGGATTTAGGCACTGGCATTACGATAGCTGCGTGCTCCCTCAAAATACCAGCTTCACCTGGCGCGTGCTAACTACTTCAGCTGTTGAAAAACCTAGGTGGATAGTTCTATCTTTTCAAACGAACAGCTAGGACTCTTTAGTTAAAAATACAATTTACAATAAGTATAGTTTACAAAAATATCGTTTGAATTATAAATCTCCATTAATAAAAATATCACTCTACAAATATTTTTCTATGAGAATATACCTTCATAATTTTATAACAACAATTAACCAATGGGAAGCCAATAAACTGCGGCCACAAGCCGATCACGCCTCCTTAACAGCGATTAAACGACCACACGGTATTTTATCAGATTAAACTATCGGCGTCACCCCTCCATCTTGAATTAACGATCGACTCGTCTTGTACCACGGCTTACGCCGCATAAACAAAGTATGAAGGAACTGCATTTGGTATGTCTAAATCAATTTCTAAGCGTATACGACGTACCTGACAGTCAAGTGACACATTTGCCAACATCTCGGCGATGTACGTTTAATCTTTGGTTACCATAGTAACAGAAGTCAGCTGTCCACCGAAGCGCGTAACGCTGTTCTGGTTAGGCCTATCACCAATACTATGAGAAGCATGGCAATTGAGGCAACCCCAGTGCCGTAATAATATACGGTACTTGATTTAACCGAAAACAGTAGAAATAAATTAATAACAATTATCGTAAAACTTAGTATTCTTACTGATCATAATCTATTTTAAATCTATGAGCAACACTTTGATCAAAAATAAAACAGGTATTTACTTCCATTGAAGCGTTCTAACAGTTGTCTGCTTTCACGGGGAATTACTTTCGGTTTCACTTAAGTTCGCGATAGATCGTTGGGGGGAAACAAAATTACATTATTTATGGAGACGACAGTAAAAAATAGGATTCCTACAGATACTAAACGAACCAGTGAGTGCATGTGGCAACAATTTGTACGCTTTTATCATTTCGTGCAAACAAGAATTGTGAATTCAAGCGAGAAACCAATGCAGTACAACTAGGCCGTGTTGTGCACGTTGAAGTTTCATTTTAAACTTGATGTTTAAGGGAGGCGGTATGTTCTCATTTCAAATGTAACTCGAGCGTAGTTTAAGTATCGATAAATTTTCTCAACCACTCGTTACATTCCCAAGTTGATAAAAACACCTCGCGCAAGCGCTCGGTATTTTTTCAGCTTCGGAATGTAACTCTTGGTTGAGAAAATTTATCGATAAAAAACTACTTACTCGTTATATTATTACTGATAAAAAATCTTGGTTCAACACTAAACTTAAATAAATTTGTACGTCAACTTGAACATTAAAATATGGAAACACATGCATTCGAATACTTCAAAAAAGCTTTAGCCACACACACACACCAAAATATTCTTCTTGGAACGTATATACATAACCTGTATGTGAACGGGAAAATATGCGTTGAAGATAGACACGGAACTCTTCTAAGTCAAGGTTTCTTATCTTAGTGGAAAACTCAACAGTACGTGAACATTACAAGCCAAATGAAATAAACTTGCATACGGAAAACGTGAGCGGCAAACTTGGATTACGATGAACTAGAAGTAATTCTCGAACAACGAGAATTAGGAAATGCTATTCAACACTGCAAAAATCCTCGATGTAACTAATATTTTCGTATTAATGACTCGCTCCTATTTTCACAGTTAATGGTAAGACTTCAAAAGACTTACTTCAATGTAGACTTACGTGCACAGCAACAGCTCAAATCCTGTCCTGGAAGACACAACTGGCTAGAACAAGGACAACCTGGGGTGAACTCCCGTTTCGTCAAATCCCATTTCGCCTAAAAAAAATAGATTAACAGCTTTACCCTCAGGGGTCAATCCCGTTTCACCAAAACGAATTTGACAAAATTTTACGTACACGAAATTTAATACCTTATTTCTACGTAATGGGGTTTTTAAAAGGCAAACATTTAACAGAGACAAGCAGTGGTAGAGTAAGACCAATTGATTTATTTGAAAACTGGCAATACAGACGGTAAAACGTATACTTTAACTATTGTTTAGAATGCTTGATCGTCACTACGCCAATGCCAAGGTTCTCTTTTAAGAACAGTAGTTATACACATAATGGGAATTCCCATTCCCAAATAGGAATTTCCGTTTTGCAGAATCCCGTTTCACAGAATCAAAATATTCTTCAAAACTTTAACATTGCAGAAGTTACAGAGGCATGCCTAATTGGAAGTAATTTGTGGTTAGTAGCGGTTAGTACGTGTTTAACGGGATTTGGCGAAACGGGACTGGGCCGTGTGGCAAAAGCTGTTGATCTGCTTTCTTTTTGGCAAAACGGGATTTGGTGAAAAGGGATTCGGTGAAACGGGACGTAACCCAACCTGGCTTCCCTTCAATACGACGGACATCGACTCGTCTCACCATCGAATAGTTTAGTGTCACGAGAGAAATAAAAGGTCCTTAACACTTTAAAACACTAGGAAACATAATACGAGAAATACGAATTAACAAAAATAAGGGCAATATTTAAAAACACTTAGCCCTTGACGGACCAAGCACAGACGTGCAGTCTGCATCCTCGACCGATCACTTCTTCATGCGATCCTGGCTTCTCTTCTTTCCTATGTGGTATAATGGCCGTATATCTATGGCTATCACTTTGATGACATTCGGCAGAAACGTCATGTAAATGGTACCTTTACATTGAAAGGCGTAGGCTTGCAACTTCTCTATAAGGTACAGGGTGTCCCACATAAAAAAAAGCCCATTAAAAAAAATCATATCTCAAAAACCATGATAACTACAACATTTCTACAATAACAAGGTTGTAGCCAAGCATTTAAAGTTTTTTTTTTTTTTACATTCTTTGTTTTTACATTCTGACAATATGTTCGATGTGTTTGCCCTGCATTTGTATAACGCTTCGAAGACTAAGTGTTACTCCAGTCGTTACTCGCCACATTACAATGTTGTCAATTGGCCGGTTACGTCCCGTTTCGCCAAATCCCGTTTCGCCAAATCCCATTTCGCCAAAAAGAAAAAAGATTAACAGCATTTGCCTCAGGGGCCAGTGCCGTTTCGCCAAATCGCGTTTCGCTAAATTTCGTTCACGAAATTTTAAGCACACGAAACATTTAAAACATTTAAACACGAACATTAATAACATGATAATGGTCAAACATTTATAGACATACACCCGTTTTGCAGAATCCCATTTTGCAAAATAATTTGTTTCAAATTACGTGCCTCGCTCGCGTTGCCGCGCTCGTTGCGGCTAAACACATAACATCAGAACCCACAACTATTCAAAATTACTAACAATTAAGCATGTCTCTTTAACTTTTGCAATGTTATATTTTTGAAGAATATTTTGATTCTGACAAACGGGATTCTGTAAAACGGAATTCTTATTTGGAAATGGTAAACCATCACGTGTATAACTAACTATTATTAAAATAGAACCTTTGCATTGGCGTAGTGACGACCAAGCATTCTAAACAATTATATTTACAGCGCACGTTTTTACGTCTGTATTGCCATTTTTCAAAACGCTAATAAATCAACATGGGCTCTTCCGTTGTGTGTTCCCTCCATTTTTATGTAGTGCACCTTGTAGTTATGCCCTCCAAAACCATACTGGTGCCAATATGGCGGCAAATGTCACTGCTCTATAAGAAGGCAGAAGAATGGTGGTTACTGTTGTGATAAAAAGTGTCACATCTTAACAGGCCGCCGAATTGAGAGAGAAGAAGGAACGTGGAAGGACACGGATGAAGGAGTTTACTGTAGAGAGGTTTGAGTGTACAATTTATAAAGAATTACAAATTGCTAACAGAGCGGCGAGTCGGTTAACAATGGTCTTTGTTTAAACGACAAAAAAGGGTTTCAAAGGATTTAACGAGCGTTAACCACTCCTGGTTATCTACCCGAAGCCCTAAGGACAAAGGTTTCAAAGGTTTCAAAGGGTTTAACGAGCGTTAACCACTCCTGGTTATCTGCCCGAAGCCCTAAGGACAGACTAAGAGCTAACAACGGCGTTCGGCAACAATGCGGTACGACTTTCGTTGTTTACCCAAATGGCGAAGTAACGAGGGCAATAAAACGAAAGTCTTACCACATTGTTGCCGAACGCCATGGTCTAACATATTTGCACAACGACGAGTTGAATCTTTAGTGAACGATCCATTGCTGCAATAAAGCGACAGTGTTAGCATATTGTTACCGAACCATCGTCGAACATATTTGTACAACAACCATTTGCATTGACAGTAACCGAGCCATTATTGTGATAGTATAATGAGCCATTGTTGGCGGGAATGTTCTTTGCTCCAACCTCCGCTTTTAAACTCAATAACTGCAATAAATGCCTCATTTGTTTATTTTAATCAATTTTAACTCTTTCCTCCCAGTCTTTCTTCAGCTGCAACAAATGTATTATTTTGGAAACATTGATACGTAAACATTGACAGTGGTAGTAGATTTACTTACGCAAGTAAGAACCATAAGCCTTCGTTTTCTTACTAGTTGTAAGACGACGGTTTCATTGTTGCAGCAGTGTGTCTTCATGACATAAAGCCATGCTGCAACAATGGTCCAACAATGAAAGAGTTGTACAAGAGTTACAACAACAGCCAACAAACAGAGGATAAAACGCATGAATACCGTACTATTGGACAACAATGAGTACAAGTTGTTATTATTACTTCGGCCAAAGTCTTTTGGGTGGGTGACCGCCTGGGAATCTGGCTGTTGCAGACATAGGGCCTTAGGGCTTCGGGTAGATGACCAGGAGTGGTTAACGCTCGTTAAACCCTTTAAACCCTTTAAGTCTTTTGGACATTGTCATGCGGGGGCGTTTTATTAAAGATCGTTGTAGTGTTGGGTTCTCGTAATTGTCTCAGCGTAGGCAGTGACGAACAGAGCTCATAACCCCTGTACCACGTAAGGAGTTCTTAAAGGAGGGTATTCAGGAAGTAAGAGGGCAGAATACCACGACAAATACTATTATATTTTTAAAATTCTATTAATACGTTGATAATTGAGTAATTTACATAGTAAAAAAGAAGAAGGAAAATATTACATTGGCAAAGGCTTGTATGTGTACTGAACAATAACTCAATATAGGTTATAAACATATAAAACTAAT
>JAHWFP010177554.1:10481-63671 GCA_023313725.1 Lithobius niger
GGGACCCCGAGCAAAGCGGGCAGTCACAGCCCAGTGGTCAGCGTCGTTGGGTCCAAACCAAGAGAATGCCGGTTCGAATCCGAGAACCGACCCAAAAGGGCCTGAAAGTTCTTTCAGGCGGTTATGGGTTATACCCTACACGGAAAACCCATCAACCCGCGGTTACCTCGGTGACCTTAATTCCAGCCTGTTAAGGACAAATAAAGGATTCTGCGACTTTCCATATCGCATTGGCCGCTGCCAGGAACTGAACCTACACTAACAATCCTTGACAGTAATGTCCGACAATTCCAACTAGTTTCTATCTGAAATATGGTATCCAGTGAGATAGGACCCAAGATGTATATACCTACTAAACACTCAACGTGGCCACTGAGAACCAGAAGCAAACACCTCCATAAACAAGCCTTCTGTCAGGCCTGAGACCGAAACCCCTAAGGCTAACCCGATTAAGGTAATATCAGCATAACGCCCGGAATGCAAAACAAAAGTACAATCCAAAATACTTTACCTTATTAAAAACAAACCCAGCTATCCTGTCCCAATGCAAGTTTCTAAAACATCAGGTGTGACAAAAGAAAACCAACCGACCACCAACCACAGGCGCCTAACCGGTTGTGGCTATGGGTTCCAGGAAAAAATCAACAGAAGCACACTGTCCCTTTAAGGGGGTGGGGGGAAGCAAATGCCTCATAAATTGAAACACTCAGGAAGGGATGTGACACATTACACCAATGGGGGTAGGAGGGGGGTACGAAGTGGTGTGAATACTTGTACGAATGTAGTCTTCCTCTTCCCCATCTGCTGCAAAGGAGGAACAGAGCAAAAATGGCCAAAATGGTTCGAAAACACATCAAACCTTAAATTGGTCGCAAAATGTCCTTCAAAGAAGAATACCCACGAATAAAACTGCGATTCCGACTTTGGCCAGCCCGAAATCATTATGGACGAAAATGGCAGGGGGAACGGGGCATGGAGACGACCCAAATACGCGTCATTTAATAAGAACTACAGTAGACACCGTTTACAAGGAATTAGTTTTCAAGGAATTATTGTTTTAAAGAACAGATTACAAAACCATTCCAACAGTGTTATTCTCTTACGATATAATGAATTTTCGGTTATAAGGAATCTTTTTCACTGTCCCTAGAGGTTCATTGTAAGCGGTGTCGACTGTACCAGAACAAAATGATATGTGTGGTTTTACCAAAATTTCTATGCATTGTGGTTGGACTGACAAAGTTTGTGTTTGATCACAATTTCTACAGCCTGAATCATCCGGTCTCCAGTAACAAATGGAGAATTGACTCACTCAGGGAGCAGCTAAATCATTCCCATGACTGTCTTCAACCTCAGTAAATATTATATACTTGATTTAAAGGCTAAAGACGCAATACCGTCGTCAAACTTGTAAATGTTTTTGTTTAACACGATACTTTGTTGTCGGAGCGTTCAAGTATTAAGTCATCAAGAAATTAGCCATTTTCAACCCCCCCTCTCCCCTCATCATCAATTGCTCAAACCCCCCCGTATCACGATCAACTTTTTTTTGCGTATTTCTATAATTTTACTGGGTGGCAGTGCTTACTTCACCATCTGGCCACCCCCTACCCCTCGTCACCAGTAGCCGAACTCATCCCCCCTCCCACCCTTCCTGATGACGTAATGCTTGCAAGACCCGGTCGTTCCTTGAATGACCGACATTTCTGACCAAAGTTGTCTACTTTCATTGAGTAAAAACCACGTAAGGTAGCCAAGACTCGCATCACAACTATGAATACAAAATGAAACAACTAAAACAATTATGGGCCATAGACTTTAGCATTGCAGTTTTTTTGTGTGGGGGTAAGCCTGTTTTGGAAGAGTAGTACATAATCATAGGACATTTTTATAATTTTTTTTTATTATAAGTAGTTGCTTCAGGTGCATTAAATGCTGGTTGCCACCAAACGAAAGCTTGCAGCATTTAGCGCCATCGAACGTTATCTAGTTCTGTCTAGGGCCTGCTCGCAGCAAGCAAGAGAACGCACAAAGAAATCTTTAAAAAAAAAACAAGCCACGTGCTTCCTTAATTATTGAGTAAAAACTTGGAACGTCCTCATGCACCTGGGAGCAAGCTGTAAAGATTAACGATATTAATGCCACTAGATGGTGCCACGGTAGAATATAAAGAAAATACCCAGAAGCCATCTAGTGACAGCAATATTGTTAACCTTTGCAGCTTGCTCCCAGGTGCATAAGGACGTACCAAATTTTTACTTAATATTAAGGAGGGACGAGGCTTTTTTGTTGTGTTAAAAAGTATTGCTTTGTGCATTAGTTTCCAAGTCCTAGAGAGAACTAGGGATAGGGATAGATGGTGCAGTCTTTCATTTTTGGTGGCAACCCGCCTTTAAGTAAGATCTCTTCAGAGTTGCAAACACCGCACTCAACAATTAGTGTAGTTGTTCAAATGCTAACTTTTGTGTCCGACATACCAGCAGGAATCCTACTGTTCATTACAAAATAAAAATGCCAAAATTAACACCAAATGCAACAGCTTTTCAGAATGGGCTTCCTCATCTATGTGGTTTGGTTCATGACACAAGGAGAACAACCATTAATAACTGAACAATACTTTTATGCTGGCTGAGCATTGGCAGTGTTCGGACTAGCCACCTTCCAAAACTGATCTGATCGACAAGAGGAACAGACCCTGGCAAAGTCCCTGCCAAGTCAGTGTAGTGTAAGACCACTATGAATCATCAGCAGCTACAGGGGCTATTCTGGACATTCGCTTGCTCTTATCATGTATGAGGTTTCCCAGTTTGAACACCCGGGTTTGCGCCTCTCACTTTTTTTATTCTAAAACGTCTAATAAAGTCACAACTGAGCTGGTTCACCTGTAAGAGCATTAGCTTGCGAAAGATGACGTAAGGTTCAAAGATATTAAAAAGTCTCAAAGGAATAAAAATAAAACATCTTAACACCATGTAGTCTATCTTCAAAACAAATTTTACCCAAGACTTGAAAAACAAATTTCACTTATCTTATTAGTGGGTCAAAGCAAAACATGCAGAAAGCAGGATGCAGACCAAGGTCCTAGCACACAATTAAGTTTCACTGTGAATTAGTCTTGGGAACTTTTTCCTGAAACCATAGGTTACAAAACACATTATGAGCAAGTAGCATCAGGATGGCTCCATCAAAAAAGACGGCAAAGAGGATTACAACAAGACTGATTTATAATTAGCTACGTATGTGGAAGTGTTTTAAAGTGAATGGACAAAATTGTGCAAGTAAATACTAACTGCTAGGTTCAATACCCTAATTAGCATGGCAGTGGCATAACTATGTGAACCGAAGTAATTACTTGTAACTAGTACCGTACTGAGCATCACCCTTGGGTTGGACATCTATATTATAGATATTTTAGTTCAACCATGAGCAACCATCACCACTCACCAGCTGTTGCAACAGAACCACGTATGCAATTGCGATTATGGTTTATAACTTTTATTATAAACCATAGTAGGAAGCAGGGAGGGGAGAATATGCAAGGGCTGCAAGGAACCTGGGCCCAAAAATTCAAATTTAAAAAACAAGAATATTTTTACAAAAAATAACAATAAAACAGGAAAAAATAGTTTTGACAAAAACTGTTTGGTCATAGGGGAAAAGGGCACCTTCATACCAAAATAATTTAGTCGTGGGGAGGGGGAGGGGCGAGTGGTCAACCTGATCGTAAAAAATGGGCCAAGATTTTGCCCTTAACAATCCACTGCCTTTGGAAAAGGTTAGGTTAGGTTAGCTGCAGCAATGTCACTCATCTAAATTCTTGTTGCTACTAATGTAGGCTTAAAACTGTAGAGCTACCCCCCCCTTCTCGGTCCATAATATTCATCTCCCTAAAAATTTCTGGTATAGATACGTATCGTAACTGAGAACTTTTAACCAGCAAACGAATGGCTACACAGATATCAGTACCATCATCCAGTAATACACAGAAATATGGGAAGGAAAAAATAAACTACAACCCACCTTAAAAGGATGTCAAAGCAGGTATTCTTTCTAATAAATCTGTTCATCTGGGTGGAAGAAACTTCCTGTCTTCAGAAATCAAACTAAGCGTTTTAAAGACATAGATGCTGCAGTAGTAAAACAATTCTGCGGCCGGTTTTTATTTATTATTGGTTCCATGGGTACTTTTCCGGATCAGGGCTCATAAGGTGTAGATTTTGGTAACCTAGGCTGACCTTTGCCACTCAAAACCATTCCGACGCAGCTAATATTTTTGTGGTCAACTACGTTAACGGGGGTGTTGAACTTTTATTCAAATGGATGACAGTTTAAAACCTCATGTTGTGTCCGCTTACAATCAATTTAAAATAAGGGCACACAAATTAGTACAAAAAAATTGGATTTAATAGATACGACAGTTGACGACAAACATTCTACACCAAATATTAATTCACAACAAATACATACGACTATCTGAACAATAAAAAAAAAACTCTTCGAGTTCAAAAGGGAACCTTTTAGTTGAGGAGCTGCAGAAACAACTAAATTGTACAGAAAAGAAAAAAAATAATGACCAGCATTATTGCCCAGATAACTTTGTCTTAACAAACACAACGACACTGCTTACAACCCATCAGTCAACATCAGAATGACAATGTTGCGACTTATAGAATTACCGAATCAGTAAATTTTTTCTCAGGACACTAGCAAATTGAGAAAATGAAGACACATACATTAGTATTCAGGTCCTACAGTAAAGCAAACATCATCTCAAAGCAAACATGACATTTCAAATTCATAACCCATTAGCGCACAAATTCAAAACAGCCAAAGCCATTGTGTTTCCAGCTTAGCCATCCTGATTAGTTCCATAAATTTTACCATAGGCCAACATTTCTACTATTTTTAATAATTAAATGCCTTATACTCGTAGACATGCAACATACACAATTTGGGAGGGGAAAAGTGAGGAGGAATCTGCTACGCGACCAAGTTTACGAATGTCTTAATTTTGAGAGCATTGATAAAATTTTAAAATAAAAAAAAATGCCATAATGTATTGTTAACGCAAGTACATCTATCACTATACGGCAATTACAGCCCAGCAATACAGGCATGCTGAAAATGAGGCAATGCACGACAGGCCGTTGTGAAGAACAGCATACATATCTTTTTCTCTTTGGCTCCTGAACCGATGTGAATAAATTCAGTCATTACGATCCATAGCCAAGTTCAATTATTATTTGTTTATCCCAACAAAATATGGAAAAAAATTTCAGAAAAAATTTCCGCTCACTTTCACAACCAAGACAACAGCTTTGCCCAACGAATTTTCGATAACTTTCCGTTATCTTCTTCGGACCTCAAGGGTATATCTCGGACTTTCTACATCTTTCACTTCAGCTTGTCTAACTAGTGTATTTGAATTTGGTTGGCAAGCGGGCGTGAAAGATTTAGAAGGTAGAAAGTCTGAGCTATATCTTTGGGTCCCGAAGACCATAACAGCAAGTTATCAACAATTTTCTGGACAAAGCTGCTGTCTTTAGTGTGAATGTGAGTGGCAACGTGCAACGGATTTAAATGTGAACCGGAGAAAATCATGTTTCCGACGGCCTGAGGAAGACAGCAGGAAGTGATAAAAACAACACCGAATCTTTTAAAACTGTCGAAATTCGCCAATATTGTGCAAGTTCGAGTGCTAGTATTGCATTTTTGAGATTGTGCGTCGTACGATGGAAAACCACCGAAATTAAGTAAATCCTAGCAGTTGTGCAAATGAATAGACATAAGATTAACAAAACTGAGCCATGAAGTGACTAATGCAGAAAATGTTAGTTTACCTGACAACCACAAAACTGCAGATTTGAAATATGCTACACCGTAACTCGCAATTAACTGACCAGAATGCGACACCTTTAAATAAATAAAACACGTATCTAGTATACTGAACGCAACAAATCTACAAGACATTCGAGATATCATAGCATCATATTTTGTTGTTAAGCACTCAAACTAAATAAGCAGCGTTAGGTCTTTATTGCACCAACCTATGATTAAAAAAAACACCATGCTTTAGTAACTTTCCACTCAGTACAGTAAAGGGGAAAGCAGCCGACGTGTAGGCTTACGTGTCCTGGGCATTCAACAGTGCAGAATACTTAAGTATTTTAAACTTTTTTTATTTTACAACTTTAAAACATTTGGTAATTTTTCACACCCCCAACAGCATTCAAGGAGGCCAAATGTAGCCAAGATGATATTTTCCTATTACTTCGCAAAAAAAACAAGCCACATGAATTTTTCACAAACCTTCACGTAAAATTGGTACCACTTTCCCGGATTCAAAATTCAACGCTGAACATAAAAAAGTAATGGCCTAATTTTTTTTTAAATTAAGAAAAAAAACTTGCCATCATTACATTTGAAAATTTGGACACAAAAATGGATTTTGGATGCAGGAAATTGGTTCTGTGTTTCTTGGGGGGAAGTACAGAAACAAAAAAAGTATATACTTAATGTTTCACATGCAGATGCTTTATGGGCTACTAACTACCAGTTGCATTAGTATAAGCAACCCCTAATTTCACTTTTGGTACAAGCAATACCTTTCCTGAAGGTTCGGTAAAAAAAAATTTAGCAGCATTACACCCAGTTCAGCAACAAGCTGCTCCACCACATAGCAATAAATAAATAAGCCATACGGAGTAAAATTACTGATCAAGACATGTCATATTTACAATTTGGAACTCCTTGTCATTTTGACAATAAATTAAACGATAATCACTAACATGTGAGGGCGGATAACATAACTAAATTACTTTCACTTGGTTCACAGTTGGCTAAGTAGAAGGCATGCACAATTCTTAACTTTCCATTCTTTCGTGCAGAAGACGACTGCCAAATTTTAACCAAAGGCTGGTTACTAGTATGCAAAACCAAATGTAAACAATAGCGTAACCTCTCATTTAACCATTAAAAATCTGGCATTTAGCACCACAATATTGTACCGTTTCTCTTACTATTGCTTTAAATTGGGTTGTTGACTTCACTATTCTTAACTGAAAACTTAGGCCTAAACGTTTAACCAAATGTAGTTCAAAAACACAAAAACAAGCTTCGGAAGTTCTTGAAACAAATACTGCCACTAGAAATTTCCCTTCAAGGCATTTAAAACGACACAAACCGCACGTCTCATTGGCTACTCTGTGTGGTTCAAAAGTTAGGAAAAATTAAAAATGACGTGCAGCATTCCACAGGCTGAATCTGGATCGAAAAATACAATTCTTGGAGCGTAATTTTACCACTTATACTGAATTGTGTACTCATAATACTATTCCCCAAAAAGAATAGAAATATTTCAGAGTTCAATTAATTGTTGCATAACAATACATAAGGTGATGCGCAAAATTAATGGTTTGGTATAGTTTGATTACAAAAGTAAAGCACCAGGTAACTAAGAATTTTGTGGTAATCTACTTTTTTATTTTATTTAACTAACCAGCACATTTATTTTAGATTAAAGCCACATGTTTATAGAAGTAATTTTTATAGCCAACAAATTAAGACTTTCTTTAACCACCATGCCAATCCACTTTAAATAGGGGAGTAGAATAATTTCAATTAGTCAAGTTGAGATTGAAACAAGATAGTTGCGTATCAAGTATTTGGTGGATATATTTTGTTGGGAAGTTTCTCTGAAATTTATTAAAATACCGTAATAACAACAAATATACTGATAACTGACCACGTAGGTCGTGGGTTTCCAGTTTTAAGGAAATAACTTGAAAATAGTTTGAGCTATTGAACTATATACTATGCTGTATATATATACATTGGGTGGCTTGTTAGCTTGGAACTGGATGGGAAATGAGAAATGCAATGTATTGAAAGAAATTGTATTGAAAGGATGTAAATTTCACAGCTCTGCAAAGTAGTATGCAACAGGTAGCAAATAATTCAGCTTAAAACTACTACCCAAGACCAAGAGCTGGACAGGTTTACGCAAGACATAATGCATGGTTATAAAGATTTCAAGACCATTACAGAAAAAAAAAGTAGCCTCAAAATTAAAAGAAATATTTTATCCCTCTAATCCTTTTATGGTATAAGCGGCCTTTCTGGAGAAATTTTATAACCATATTATGCCTACTTCACTCGACACATAGGTATTAATGTAACAGGTATTAAAATCTTTGAAGATCAACGACTTCTTTGCATAGGGTGATTTAATCGTCTTTTGAATGCCGGCGGTAAAGTTAAATCTTAAATTTGGCTTGGAAGTTGATAACGTAAGTGGTAATAAACACAAATTGCTAAGGATCCCCCCCCCCCATAAAAACAAGTTAAAGGATATTTTACTCCCTTAACTTGAACCTCTCCCACTCGATAGCGCAGTTTTCAATAGCCCTTTAGTCTTAAACAGTGTCATTAAAGAACCCTTTCATTAAAGACTGAATTTACGACAAACTAATACGAGAAAGAAATAATATGACTGCTCCAAATGGGAACTTTACAAACTGTACTCTGTACTACTGGGGCGGTCCCTTGGCTACAGCAGAGCTTAGAAGCTGGTTCTCGTGATGGTCATGAACAAACATACAAGGTGGAGGAGCAGCCTTCTGGACCTCCAAACTAGAATTAAATGCAAGTAAATATTTTCTCGTGTGGAGGCGGAAGTAAGCTGGTTTTTCATCGTGCATTTTGTGTCGCTTAGGTCACCAGTGAAAAAAAGTGAACAGCTTTTAAGCATGGCTGGCACCTGTAGCAAGGGGTTCACCCTGGCAGCGCAGTCGGTAAGACGCACGGTTAGTACCCAAAACATAAAGTACTGGGTTCTTCGTCAGGTCCCCAAAAATTTGTTTAGTCTGTATGAGCACATCATCTGCTGTTTGTTCTGGTCAAATACAAAAATGGCGCCTCATGTTGCTTCCGGTATTTGTAGGGCTGCATGCCTGGCTGAAGCTTCCGTTCTCCACGATTCCATAGCTTACTTAGTTGCAGGTCAAGCCCAATGTTAACAAGGTGTTCCGCATTCGGATTAGAGGGTCTTTGAATGTTCCTAAGAAGAACATCATGGCTTTCTTGGTGTGTGATTACCAGAGATTCAGATGCAGAGTTGGTGGTTTCTGATTTTATCTCATGATGTGTTGTCTTGTATTGTACTGCGATGCCACCTCCTCGTTGCGCACGTTTGATATGTGCTGGGCCAGTCTCGTCTGCACTTCCTTTCTTGTTTCACCGATGTAAACAACATCGCAGTCATGGCATGGAACTCTGTACACTCCGTACAGAATTCTTTGGAGGCCTGACGAAAACAATAGGGAGTTGTCCAAAATTTCCCAGAAAGTCAGTGTCTTGTGGATGTGAAAATGAGCGTTATTTGGATTAAGTTTAACATAACCAACAGTTAAAACATAGCTAGGAAGATACTTGGTAATTTCCGGAGCAAAACACTGCAAAGCACGTCGTAATCCCGAACGGTTCCAGAGTTATCGATATTTCAGCAAAAGTTGCCAATACCGATCCTACACAAATAATATCGGAACCCAATTCGATCCAGTATCGGTGCTGCTTTAGTCTTAAGTTTAATGATGACTTCGCTTCAACAAAAAGAGTTGAGTGATGCACAAATTAAGAAACCCTTGGTGCAGTGCTGTTATACAGTACCTTATGTCCCAGAAGTTCCGTCCACCCAAAATAAAGGGCTATATACTGGATACGAGTTGGCAATAACAAGGTACTCGTATAGAAAATCTGAGCGAAAATCTGGCGAATCTGATGATGGTTCCCAAACTGACCTCGGAGGTAGTCTTCAAGGTCTTCCAAAATATATCTCCTAAACTATTCAAGATGCAGACGTAAAGTAAATTAGATAGTTGTTTGGTATTATAACACAAGGCCAACAAAGAAAACGGAATTGAAATCACGACATAAACACGGAAAAAAGGGGCAAAACAACTTGGGCCCTGCAGGGGAGCCAACTAAAGGGCAGCAATAAACCTTGAAAATGATCATATAGTTATTGCATAGCCTTAATTATGTTTAAAGGTGTTTTGAATGCAAAGATTATGCAGAAAACCATCCATCTAGCAAGCATGGAACGAACTGAAGCTGAAAATGGATATCTAGTAGGTGCACTATAACCAGAACACCAATCCATAGGCAGGAAAATACAGGTACCTTCTTCATTAATGACTACAAGTTTCGTTCATTACGTTAAGGTGACAACACGTTAATACGACACTGCAGACCAAATTTCAATAGATAAAGGAAATTAACATTAAATATCCCAAAAATACTACTGTTTAGCCATAGCGGTTGATTTATGGATCTGTACTTTGTGGTGCATCTTACCGATAGCTGCTCGTAGCAGAGGAGAGCAGTACCCAAAGTTTGCGGAGCTTATTTTTTAAATTTGCATGAGCGGTTTCTGTGATGCGTTAAAAGAAAGATATTGAGATTGTTTGCAAACCTTTTCTCTTTGGGTGCCTCAACCTACACCAGGTGGGGGAAAAGCACGTGTCCACGGTACCCCCCCCCCCCTCCCTACACCCCGCTTTCGCCTCTTCTTTCATACAATTACCGAAATCGGGCACAATATTTCCTCTAGTCGATCGTTAGTGCTTCAGTACACAACCACGTGATGATGCAACAAGTGATTGCTTATCGCTGCCCCCTTGGTTGGCTTCCTTGCAGTGTCCCAGTTGTATTGCCCATATCTTCCGCGTTTGTGGCGCGATTTCAGTTCCGTTTCTTTTGTTGAACTTGTGGTATCATCCCAAACAACTTTCTAATTTACTTTATGTCCGTATCTTGAATAGTTTAGGAGATATATTTTGGATGACCTTGAAAACGACATCCAAGGTCAGTTTGGGAACCATCATCAGATTTGCCATAGGAGATTTCCTAGACGAGTACATTGTTATTACCAACTCATATCCAGTATATAGCCCTTTATTTTCGGTAGACGGGACTTCTGGGACATACTATACTGTATACTGGTTAAAAAAAAAGACTAGTCCTAATAAATAGATAAAAAAAATGTCTGACACTGTAATCGAGTAACACCTGCATCTAGAAGTCATTTTATCAGAAGTTTTATTAATATTTTATCGGGATTTAAACTTTTGAAACCAGACACACACAATGTAGAATGAATAACTTGTACCAAATAATAGAATTCATTTTGTTACGGTCATACCTTGGAAAAAATGTAACCATGTGTTCATCACCACGCAAAGGAAATTGTGGCAGATAAATTGCAATAAATTACGTAACAAATTAGTCTAAATTAAGCCCGTATGAACTACAATGGCATTTTGTCTAGGCCTAGCCAAGTTTTCAAAAGAACCTTTAAATGGTATTTCACACTTTCATAACCCGAGATATAGCAAGTCGCTCCCTCTAATGGTGAAACAGGAGGTAAATGGCGTATAAGTTAACCGTGTGTGGTTCCATTGTTATTTTTGTTTTCAGGATATTCACTTTAAAACTAACTCCTAAATACTCAATGGAGAGGTATGTTTTCTCACATTGGTCTGATATTCAGGCATCCTGCTTCCAACAGGTAGCCGCTGAGAAAAACAAATAGACAGTAGTGCGAGTTGAAAACCCTGTAAGCATGAACACTTCATGAAGTACAGGAACACTACTACATTTTTAGGCACAGAAAAGCATCTCACATTTGAATGTTGTGCCACAGCTTTTTTTTTTTGGGGGGGGGGCTATTTTTTTTTTAGTTTTTCTTAAATAACTTGTGAATAGTTTAAGCTATCAACTTGAGATCAGAACCACTCGAAAGCACTCAAAAATACAGCAATAAAGACATATTAAAATATAGGAAACACTTTTATCACTTCCAAGAACATTGCAACAGCAATTCACTTAAATTTTTGAGGAAGAAAAAAAACACTGTTCCTCTACTTCGTCGAAAATTTAAGTGAATTGTTGTTGCAACGGTCTTGGGGGTGATAAAAGTGTTTCCTATATTTAATATGTCTGTATATTAACACTATCTACGTCGTTGTCTGGTTTTTCCATGAAATAAAGATGTGTGGAAACTTTAATATCATTAACATTTTGGCAAAATTATTTTTTTTTGAAAATATCTGTATCGACACAGCCATTGAGAGTAACAACCAAAAATAAAAGTTAGTGCAGAGGACTTTAGATCAGCGTGCGGGGCTTGAGAAACAACTTTCTTTTAAATGGCCTAATCAAGTTTTGGTTCAGACGTCTTATTATTATTTTTTTTTTTTTTGCAATTCTGTCATCACAAGTAATAACAAGTAAAATGTGTTCTTTTGTGCTACGTATTACGTATTTGAGATATGCAATGAAAATCATATGCTAAACCATGTTAACATTGCTTTTAGCCAGATCAGTTTGTTACAAGGTTAAGTGAATAGGAGTATGTGGAAGCATACGATACAAGTGAATTGCTTTCTTAAAAACAAATTTATGTTGAAACTACAATTCTTGCAAAGCAGTATTTTTTGAAACTATATGTATTAAACCAAGACTTTCCATTTTTATTTTTAACTTCGTAACTTGATATTAAGCATCTCTGGGTGGCAAAGCATTGAGGTTGGTTAGAGAATTTACAGGACACCACATATTAACATGCAATTTAACATAATATTCAAATCATAAGCTATGGTACCATAATGGCACAACTAATATTTGAAAATAAATAAGATGGGGAAAAAAAACAGGTAACAAAAGATAGTTAGTCACAAAATTGCTTAAAACCCGAAATAGATGGTCGATGATATGAAAACCTTACCTACAACTCTATAGTACAAAGCTTCCTACTTTATAGTGCTAAGTGAAACAATGCTAAAAATAAGGCTGCATGGTTTCACTGCATTTGTCTCAGTGGTTGGCTGGCAAACTACTCGTTTCTGTGTCATTTTTACTTTTAATCTTCACTTTAATGTTAAAAACTGGGAACAGTTGCCAAACAAACTGGGAACTTTCATGGTAGCAAAACTGTTTACATTTCTTGGAATGAACAGAGTAGCTTTTCTGGGGCGCCGCAAGATATTAAATATAGAGTAGGGAAGTCAAATATTTTATCTACTACACGTAGCGAGAAATCGAAACTAACATGACTGCATTTATACAATATACAAACAAAGAAACTGGATGTTCTAAACTAGCGTACCTCTTTAACACAACTACTTAACGCATAATAGTTTAGTTGACAAGTACTCGGTACTAAATCTACGATATCTTCGGAAGTATCCTTCCAAGTTATTTATCCAGCTAAGCTACTTGGACAAACGTTTCGCCCCATATTGTCAGTTGAGGATTTCTTTGTTGATGTATGTAGATGACACTATCTCATTCAGGAACACTAGTTGCTATGCTGTCGGGAACGCTGTCAGGTACACTGTCAGAAACACTAGTAGGTACACCATCAGGAACACTAGTAGGTACACTGTCAGGAACACTAATACGCACACTGTCAAGAACACTAGTAGGCACACTGTCAGGAACACTAGTAAGTACACTGTCAGAAATACTAGTAGGTACACTGTCAGGAACACTAGCAGGTATGCTGTCAGGTACACTAGTAGGTACGCTGTCAGGAACACTACTAGGTACACTGTCACAAACACTACTAGGTGCACTGTCAGGAACACTACTAGGTGCACTGTCAGGTACACTACTAGGTGCACTGTCAGGAACACTACTAGGTGCACTGTCAGGAGCACTACTAGGTGCACTGTCAGGAACACTAATAGGTGCACTGTCAGGAGCACTGGTAGGTATGCTGTCAGGAACACCAGCAGGTGCACTGTCAGAAACACTAGTAGGTACCCTGTCTGGAAAACTAGTAGGTATGCTGTCTGTAACACTAGTAGGTATGCTGTCAGGAACACTAGTAGGTAAGCTGTCAGGAACACTAGTAGGTAAGCTGTCAGGAACTCTAGTAGGCACACTGTCAGAAACACCAGTTGGTACAATGTCAGTGTATTCAATAAGAGCTTTCAATACGACAGGCATTGGATCGGTATTTAAGTTAACGTGAGCTTTAACGTCTGGTGGTAAAGAAACCGCCATTAATGTTTTTAGATTACGACAAAGAGCGTTGTGTAATAGTTCCTCTGTCTCACTTTCAAACCAACAGTAGCTAAACCCAGAGTGTTCGAGAATCCGCATTAACAGATGGTCAGTGGAACTTTCTGGAAACCCAAATGCAGAAAGTGTTTCATCCGAATAGAGCCGCATTAAAAGAACTTTGGTGTACATACGTAGGTCATTCAGCTCCATGACGAGTGGCGATGGAGTAACAGACAAATCCACTGTCTCCGAGGCCTGCGTGTCTACACCATTGTTAATTACTTTGTTTGGATAAAGATCTAAAGATGGCAATGGCAGCCCCGTCAATCTGTGAACAAGTCTAACATGAGTTGCCATGCAGTCAACATCTTCACACATCTCGCTGCACATAAGACACTCCAGTTTATGATTATCTTCCTTACCAACAACCGCAGCTTTTAATGAATCAAGCCACTTATCTATAGCTTCATCCGAAGGTGGTTCTTTGTCCAGTTTTTCCAGAACAGCATTCTCTTCAGGAGGTTTAATAACACCCATGATCACAGGAGGGTGAAACTGTTTCATAGAGGCCACCATTGCTTCTTCGCTAACTGAATGAACGGCATACTGTACAAAGTCTTTGACATCCGATTTGACACTGTATGTACAGTCATCGTTCCCAACTAAATGCGATTTCACCAACAAGTTGCGTAGATTCTTAGTTAAGCAGTTTGTAATGTCATGCTTCAGATCCACAGTTCCACTAAACCTTTCATCCAAATTTCCATGTTCGCCGACATTTTCACTATTACCAGGTTCTGACTGCAGGTTGGCTCTTAAAGCCTTCAATCCCTTCCAAATTGGTTTAAAATTCTTTAGTCCGGGAGGGATTCGATGCACTGAAAGACAATGGCACTGCATGCTTTTCAGAGTAGTAAACACTTTCTTGCACAAGATACACTCGTAGTGTTCAGATTCGTTTGTGTTAATTTCCTGTAACCAATTTCTCAACTGCACTACCGATACATTTTTTTGTAGCATTGTTTCACAAAGCGACTGAACATAATGAGTTCGTAGTTTAGGCTTTCCCCCTTTGACTACAATCCCCACCTTTTCCTGTACGACACCATTTGGCACATGCTTGACAACTTTGTTTGGCAGCAATGGTTCTTGAACAATATGTTCCTTGCTAATTTTGAGTTTCAGCTTGAGCTCGCCCGTTCTGACTGGTTTTTCACTTGCTTCAACTTTTGGCTTCAACAGTTTCTCTTTACTCTTTTCAATTTCTCGCTTAAGTAGTGAAGCAATTCTCAGCTTCAATTCACTCCCAGATTTAGCTTTGCCAACAAAGGCATGAGAAGAAGCATCTAGCGGAGACAGAATCTTTGATTCAGACGAAGAACTTGACTTTTTTGCACCTTTGTAAACAGCTTTGTTTAGTTCCACTGTGTCCAACCGTGTACCATCCACTTCTTCTGATTTGTCAGCTTGCAGAAAATCAAAATTTTGCGCTGTTTGGTACTGTTTACTGAAAAGGTTGATCTTATGTACACCCAAGAGGTGCGCCTTAATACTTAACACTTGAAAACTCACTTTTTCACAAAACAGGCACTTAATACCATCTGACGGTACTGGCTTATCCTTGGTGTAATCCCAAACTGAAAAGAGCCACTCGTGAATATCATTCTCAGACATCCCTTCAGGGGCCTTGGTTAACAGGTCATTAGAAGGCATTTTTTCACTTACACCACTACTTTTGTTCGACGTTTGGCTCGAAAGCATATCATCAACTGGTAACATCTTGTTCATTTTACTAGACTTACCAGAATGTTTATTTGCCATGTGGCGTTGTAAATTAGCAACACTTAAAAACCTACTCAAGCAGTGAGGACACTGATGCCACGGACGACCAAGGCAGGCATGATCACGGAACAAATCCTCCTTCCAGAAACGCAACTTGCATAATGGACATTGAAAGGGAGCATCACCATCTACACCTTCCACATTGTTAGCATTTGGTGTTGAAGACTGTGTGTTTGACAAGTCATTATCCTGTTGGTTTAATGTCTCTGAGACACTCGAACCAGCAGATGAAGCTAGGGACACACTCAACTTGCTTGAACATCGTGGCACCCGAACAGCACAGGGTTTGATATTAACTCCGCCAGAATTGCTAATCGGTGAAGTTTTCGACGGAGACTTTTTGGGAGATTCAACTGTGCCTCCAGACAACATTACGGACGAACCATGAGGTGATATAGAAGAACTTCGGCTGTGTCGAGAATTCTGGATTGAAACAGCAGTACTTGGAGCATCAGAAATGTCAGAGTACTGCGGACTAGGTGGTTCTTGCGATGTCCATGTATCACTTTTATCTCCCACTGGGGAATTTAACTGCATTGTTTCTTCGGCACTGCGAGCCAAACGAGCTGCACAAGGACGCAGGCCTTTTCTCGTCCACAAGTGCGGCTCAGTTGCTGGCACCTGCAAGGTTATTCGCCTACGTTTGTTTGGTTGCTCATTCTGAGATGTACTTTTATTAGGAGTGTCTTCATGTCTACTTCCAGTGCTAATGCTACATTCTGAAGAAGCTGACGATGACATGGGTTCGGTCCATCTCATTTGCATGGATTCCAAACTTGCTATGTCCGACAGCCCTATAGGAGACTTCACAACACGTTCACGTTTTATATCTTTAACAGGCATCAAATCAGAAGGCGGAACAATATACGGATAAGCTGGAGGGGTTTTGGATTCTTGATAGATCTTATCAGCAAATGTAGGTGGAATAGGCTGGAGTTGTGGCAAGGGCCCATACTTGCTCAAATCTACTCCAGGATAACCAAAGCTTTTTGTTGGATATAAGTTACTTTCTCGTCCCCAGGGTCGGGGAATTGGCTGAGATGTCTGTAGCATCATGGCAAGCATTTGGTTCTGAGACAATGATGTTGGGTCTAGCGGCGTGTTCATCCAACTGGTGGGAGTTTTCAGCCCACCAGGTCGCATGAAATGTACAGGATGATGCATACCTGGTGGTGGAAAGTGTCTTGGTACATATTCAGATTTATCAATAGTTATACCGAGGCCCTCAAATGAATCAAATCCTGGAGTTGATGGACGCTTACGTACGGCATCAGAATGAAAGTTAGGGTACGTTTCGCCGTTAGTTGGCAAAGTAGGGTAATTATTTGTTAACCCAGCTTGTAGCTTCCTTGATGTATCATCGTCACAAGTAAGGTCAATAGTATTGAACTCAACACTTGGGTCAGTTCTCATCATGTCCAAAATGTAAGACGGTGCCGTCGGACTTGAGGTTACATTTCGCCTTGCTGTTACCTTTCTGGTTCGGGAAAATCGATGCGAAAATCCTTGAGGGCTTCCATCGTTCCATTTTGGTGGAACTGGTGGTGTACCTGGCTGCGATGTTGGTTCTGTTTCATCTAAGGTTTTGATGGTCGGCATCTCATCCGTTGCTAAGTTGACCGGCTCCATGATGCAAGGAGCCAACTTCCACTGCTGGTTAATTCAGTGTTCCATTGTAGTGTCTGGTGACCTGCAAAAGAAGATTTAGGGTTAAAAGGAAGTGTATTTTTTATTTTGTTTAAAGTGAGAAGGCCTGGTTTATTTACTGCAATACTAGTTCATATTGTTCTGTTATTTAGGAACCACTAACATTCATATTAAGTAAACATCAAGTTATTTTCACAAATGGCCAATACATGACAAAATCTCCCGTTGAATGATTCGGAGTGTAGACTGGTCTGGTTCCCGAGAATTTTAAATCAGAAATCTTACTTCCGATAGTTTTAATAAAATGTTGGCACACAAAAGTTAATATTGGCTGATGAACGATTGCGTTTATTTTAACTGTCAAACCGACAATATCTTATCCCCCCCCCAACTCCCAAAATAGGTAACACGTGGCAAAAAAAAAAAACAACAACTGGTAAATGGGGAGGGGATAGCAGTGGTATTTAAGAGACATCTTTAGAACAAAATGCACAATTGCCGCCACAGGGCAATACTAAAAAATAAAGCTCAAACAGCTGCTTTGACCAAAAAAGACTGACACAGAGGCAACAACTTCCCTCTTCTTGTGTCCACTCCACTCCCCTTCCACACAAAAGTTAATATTGGCTGATGAACGATTGCGTTTATTTTAACTGTCAAACCGACAATATCTTATCCCCCCCCCCCAACTCCCAAAATAGGTAACACGTGGCAAAAAAAAAAAACAACAACCGGTAAATGGGGAGGGGGATAGCAGTGGTATTTAAGAGACATCTTTAGAACAAAATGCACAATTGCCGCCACCGGGCAATACTAAAAAATAAAGCTCAAACAGCTGCTTTGACCAAAAAAGACTGACACAGAGGCAACAACTTCCCTCTTCTTGTGTGTACTCCACTCCCCTTCCCCAAATTGGCCAAAGCCTAAACACCGGTATGAAACAATCAAAAAAGACACGCAAAGCACCTCTTCCTCCCCCACCTCCGTTGCGAGTCAGGCTCCCCCCCCCCCCCATTCCTCGACCCTCTAATACGGCAACAGAGAGGGGTTGTGTACTGTGTGCCCTGCAAGAATTTGCACAGCTGTCTAGGTGAAAACACCGGCAGGCAGTCACTAGTGTGGTTAGTAGACGACATCCCAGAAAACATAAACACAACATTACAAATAAGAAACACACTTCCTTGAATTTTCTGTGGAAAACTGAATATGGAGGCACAAAGATGTAACAAATATTTCCACAAACTTCATCCACCTTCTTCAGAAGGTAAATGTAAAGAATAGGGATTACATACGTCAGTCATAATTTGAAATTGTCGCTTCAACGTCTCGCCCACTAGGTTGATTCCACCTGACTTATCTGACGAGCTCAACCGACTATGGCAAGCTATACATAAACGGAGTATAGACAACAGTGGGCGAGACGTTGAATCGGAAGTTTCGAATTCTGACTTACTATTATGTAATCTCTATACATTTTGAATGGACGCATCTTTTTAAGTATTCCCCCTATGGCAGTAACTGAATATTTTGTTCTGGACATGTGGCAATGGCCAGTTACCCGTACCAACCCCAAAATATTTTTTTAAAGCATTTGTATCTGCCAAAACAACAAAGACGTTCAAGAAGACTGAGGCATTTTTCGACGCATCAGCTTAACTGCAAACTACAAACATTAAGTTAATCATTGAAACTGTACATCACTTTTATTTAGCTTTCAATAAAATGTAATTTATGTATCATTGTTTCACTATTGTCATCATTGCTTTTCTGAAGTAGTAGAAAAAAGAAATGAGAAAAATGTGCCAAGGTAACCATTGCGCAGATTCTACCATACATCAACCAACTAGACACAATCAGCCTAGTTGCAACATTCGTTGAGGTAGCGCCCATAATACTCCATGAGCTGACGGAAGGGGACTGGTGTGGGTGGGGCCTAATTGTCGTCTCAACTTGCTGTGGGGTCTCGTACCGGTGGCAAGGGGTACGAAGGGATGGGAGTGGAGGAGGGGACCCTTCACCTGCCCCCTCCGCGACTCCCATCCCTTTGTACCCCTCGCCATCGGTACGAGACCTGCAGTAAGATGAGACGACAGTTAGCAACCCCCTCCCCCCTTCATATCTCAGCCACCTAGGTGAGAAATGCGATCCGCACTCCCCAGTTCCCAGCCTCGAGACCCTTGCACAGAAAGGAGTGGTTTATTGAGTGCCTTGCCGAAGATTGCAAGGCTGTGTATGTCGGTGAGACACACAGACAATTGCAGGAACTTCTTAAAGACACCAATAATGTCCGCAATGGTGACTGGATAAATGGTATTGCCATGCTATGCACAGGCACAGTTACAGTTTTTATGAAATCCAATGTGCTGCACGACAACCATCTTCATGCATTGGAATTCCTCGCCATCAAAAGATTTCAGCAAAACAGAGCGTCCCTGAACTTTCAACCCTTCTTGATAACAAATGGAAGTTCCAGATGCAACTCTCCATGAAGATCAGTGGTCTGAGCACATGTTTTAAATTGTTCCTTACATTTTGTGAAGCCAAGATGAACCCTAGTTTTTCTTCGTTTTTTTTTTGGTGCCCGTGTTTCCGAGGAAGGTGAATGGTTACACCGAAAATTTAAAAAAAGATGATTTTGTGAAGTTCTACTGTGGTGGTGGGAAGGCCTATTGTGTAATTTTTTAGAAGAGGTCCATGTATGGGTAAAATTCGGTATAGCCTATAGTGTTGGGCGGCACCAGAAAATTTTCAGTCGGTACCAAGCTTAGTACCCCGGTACTTGGTTTTCTCCGATACTTATGAATGAGGCGATATCTGGTATTATAGTGCTATAGTGCCAACATTCGATTTTTAATGATAAATTTTATTGAAAACTTTTGTTTTGTCGATAAAGTTTTAATGGATAAAAAATTATTGATCCCCCCCTGATTTAAGCTTTTGTGTGTTTCACGACATATTTGATGAAAACCATCGTCTAAAATTTTTAGTTAACATACTATCCAAGTAGAAATGCAAATATAAACAAACGCTGGTTGTAGCATCAAAGTTGGTCCGCTTTAGTTTAGAATTCCAATTTTACCATTTTTGATCTTTAACCGATTGTTGCAATGCTTTGAGCCCTACAACACAAGAACTAAATGAACAACTGTTATAATTTTAGCACCTTTTTCACAATACCGGCATTTTTGGTACCGCAGTACACCATGAGAACTGGTTTACCGCCAACACTAATAGCCTCATGTACAGATTCAGATTCCCGCTACGGTTAGTGGTGGTCGTGCGATAAACTCCATCCAATGAGCTTTGCAAGGAGGAGGAAGACCCCTTTTTCTCCAAACTATGTGACTCACAGTCACATCAGGCAGATAATTTGCTTGGGAGCTTTCACACAAGCATGAACAAAAAATAGGTCTTTACACATAATAGCTGGCAGAAGCAGAGCTTAGTACAAAGTTTATTTTAATTTTAAACTAAGTGAAATTGTGATGAAAGCCAATCCAGGTAGTCATAAATATATTTTTTTTTTACTCATTATTGTAAAGGCTTCGGCTGGCCCCAACCTCCCGGTCAAAATGTTGCCGGCCTTGCTTCCCAAGCCAATTTATTCCGGTGTTGCCATTGTGAATAAATCGTAAGTAACAAAATTTGGAAAACTAGAAGAAACCCTGTAATTGCAACTACAGTATGACTATCAGGAAGCAGGTTTAATATGCATGCCTTAATTTGCATAAGTGTAATTATTTTTATGAAATTGTAACCCTGCTATCTAGTTTTTTTTCTTTGAACTCCTGCTTCATGCTCTAATGATTGACTACACCCTGTAAATTAGTAATACGGCTACTGTGGCGTGAAAGAGCAATTGTTATGGCCAGAACATCTTCATGATAGGTTGGTCCTATGTAGTGCTCAGCAGGAGCTGAGTTTGGTTGACAGTGTTAAAGCTTTTAAGCTCAGTTAGCCTTATTTTAAAGGTCGGGGGTGTCAAGATGGCTGACTGGTGTCAGGATAATGTGTGTGTAAAATGCCTATTGTAAGTTATCATTATGTTAGCAGAGTTAATTAAAAGACACTTAGTTAAAAGACACTTCAGTATGTTTCATAGTAGCCAGAGATTAAGGTGGATACTTACTACCAAAGAGACTGGTTCCATTCCACCACAACAATAAGTCACGTACAAATACGCTTAAACTTAAAAATTTGCACCAATAGCTTGGCTTTGGCCATATACTTAATTTGGAAATATGGTGACATCTTCTAATATCCTCCTAGCCTACATAGTCTAATTATCCTCCTAGTCTAGGGGTAGCCAGCGAGGAATTGGTCGACGAAGAAGTTAAGAGACCTTTTCGCCAAAATACCCCAAATAACAAAAACAATGCACATTTATTCTGTGGCAAAGCAGGCCATTTTGTGAACGTATGACCAAGCCCGAAATCCCAGCCTAGACGAAATAGAGGAAACGTTCAGCACAGAGAAAGTGAAGCAAAAAGCGGACACTGTATAGAAGCAAATGTTGTGTCTGCTATCGACGTGCAGTGGTTATTCGATACTGCAGCTACACACCATTTCTGTCGCGATACGTCATAATCATGCCCAGCCATACTTGTCAAAGGAATGATGGACATCAGCAGCACAGGCAACATGGAAGTAGACATCATGGTTGACCAACATATAGTACCTGTTAGGCTCAAAGAAGTTATGCATGCCCCGAATATGAAACGCAACCTTATTTCAGGAATAATGATGTATGAAGGTGGATGCAGGATTGCAACCAATTCAGAAGGCCTTGCTATATATGATCAAAATGGCAAAACAATAATGAGAGCCCTGTTAGAAAAGACATTCTTCGATGTGACAGGGACAGTAGAAACAACAGACTGCAAACATCGCAGAAGTAAACACACTGTCCTATGTGTCCAGGCCGAACCGAGGGAAGTCATTGTGCCCAATGACATATCTGACGCCTGCCAAGACTGAAAACATATTTCAAAGAGATTTACCAAAGTAGACCGAAATGGACCTATGGGATAACCATCTGAACCATATCAACTTAAAACTATCAGGAAGATGATAAAAGATGAACGTGAGAGAGGAGTGAAGAGTCTGTCAGCCGACAATCCCATATGCGAAGCTTGTCACTATTCTGGGAAGAAGCTCCAAGGCCCCGTTATATCTGTTACACTCAGACATCTGGAGACTTTCACCTGTAACATCTATTGCAGGGGCACGCTACCTCATCACTGATTTTTCGAAGCGATGTGTCATCTACACGATGAAAACTAAAGACAAAGAGTTTGAGAATTTTCCAATATACCTAGCCAGTGCTGAATGAGAAACTTGTAGGAAACTGCAGCGACTATGTACACACAATGACCTGAAATAATGTGCAGGATATTTCAATGATAAATTATTCCGCCTGTGGATACAGGCAGAAAGGACCAATGTGTACATCCCACAAATGAATGGGGTCGCGGAACGTCTACCGCACTCAATGAGACACAGTGCACACAATGCTCGTTTCTTCAAAACTCTCAGGGTGGGTGTTGGTCCAAATTAATCCATGCAGCAGAGTATGCCAGAACCAGTTTCCACATTCTGCCTTGGTTGGAGACATCCCAATAAGACATACAGGGTGGTCCACAAAAAACTGACAACCCAAGATTTTTTCTAAGTCCAACTTTTCTAGTTAGCACCCCTCAGAACCAAGATAGCACAGAAATCACATCTAATGAATCGGGAAGATTTCTGTCCTATCCTGGTTTTGAGGCATGTTAACTAGAAAAGTTGGCCTTAGAAAATCTTGGGTCGTCAGTTTTTTGTGGACCACCCTGTATTTTGGCAAGCAACAAAGTGTTGGACATTTCAGGCGAATGGAATGCTACGCTTTATTCAGAATGACCCACAATCAAGATAAGTTGCAGCCTAGATCAAGGTTAGGAGTTCTTGTAGGATATGCCAAAGACTGACGAGGTTACCATGAGTGGTGCCCCGATGAAGGAAAGTACTACACTCGTTAATCCCAGGGCATCAGATTTGATCTAAAAACAAAATGGAAGTGAAGCACTGATAAATGTTCAGAAGGAAAAGCACATCGACTTCAGCCTTCACGAAGAAGAACTGCCCATCCAGACAAGAAGATAAAACTTGCGCTATAGACACCCACCAGGCAACAAGAGACAACTCAAGAGGGGGTAATTCATACCACCAAGCAGTCCTGATGAAATGGATTACGTATAAGGATGCACCAATGTGCTAAAATACTGATTCCGATGTTGAAAAACATCGGCTGATATCCGATTCCGATATTTCGTGGTCCGATGTATAAGAAAGTAAAGTGAAATTAGGTTACAATTTTCATGTAGTCAAAAATAATTAAAAAGGATTTCACAAATAAAATTTACAATTTCTGTAGGCCTAAAATTTAGCACCATACTGTCACAAAATTAATTAATTGTTGCTATATAATGTTTTAACATCTGCTGTCTAAAACCGATACCAATGCTCCATTGGCCGATGTAGCCAAAAAGGCTGATTTCCAATATCAACATCGGTGCATCCCTAATTACGTCAGAGTGGAGAGACAAGTGGAAAGAGAACCAACTCCCCGAGTAGCTGGCCAACTGCAGATTGCTCCTCCAACAAAGAAGCCCTCAATGGCAAGGAGTGACCTGGAACAAGCAGCGTCGATCCCCGTTGAAATGATCAAGTCCCAGCGAGGTTGGGAGCGAGACGAAGCCATCAGACAATCGGGAAGAGAACCAGGTAGAGCGGATATCTACTATCGTTACCACGGTGGGCCACAACAAAGGTCAATGAAAGAAGTTGGTATGAATTGTGTTAATAGGGTTGCCCTTTGACTATACTGCATTTGAGTACAGTAAACAGAACACTAGACCTCCAAAAGGGGATCAGTAAAAACACCATTATTCATCATACTGAGAAACAACAACGATTGAAAATGTCACACACTTTCACAACGAAAGGGGATCCAGTGGAATGCAACATACCGTCAACCCAGGCCGAAGTAGCAACTACCCAAGAGAAATCGGGAATGAAATGCCTTGCAAAGAAGCCCAACATTGTCTGAGAAATCCACTTTTGAGTTAAGATAATGATCTTTTCATGTTTGTTGACGTTCTTGAACTAGATGCAGCAGCCCTATGTACAGAAGCGATGAAGTTATCCACGAGTTATGAAGAAGCGATGCAGTATCCACAAGCAGAAAACTGGAAGACCCATGAAGGAGGAGATGGACACTGAAACAGAGGAAGGTGTATACTCCAGTGAGAAAGCCCCTGGGAAAAAAAGCCATGGGATCATGATGGGTACACAATGGTATTCAAGGGAAAAGCCAGCTCTTCCGTGCTCACCTTGTAGCCCACAGAAACACACAGAATAAGAGTTACGATTATCATGAAACATATTTCCCAGTGGTAGCGTCACCCTGGTGAGATTTGTCTTTGTGTGATATTTTTTGTGTGTTGTGGTAAACTGTCAACTGGATGTCAAGTGCCCTTATCTGTATGGAACATATATTTACGACCAGCACCAAACTACCGAAGTGTGGAAAAAACATAGCATGGAAACTACACAAGGCACTCTACGGATTGCATCAATCCGGTAGAAGTTGGTGTCAGGAGATAGACGATGCCTTTACGAATCTAGGATTCAAAAAAAAATGTGCAATCAATTGCCTTTATATGTATCAAAACCGAGCAGTCATTTTAGTTTATGAACAACCAATAGCCAGTAGCCATCAATGCTCTTAGGGGAAAATACAATGTCCAAAACCTCAGGGCAATGAAAATTCCTCGGTTTGAGAAAGTGAACTTCCAGCGTACAATACGTCAAAAGGATTACGTACAAGAACTAACACTGCATTTCCGTTTGGAAGGGAAGCAGCCAAACCAGTCCCCATAGATGCAGGAGTTGATTTGACGGCAAAAGAGAATCCAGAGACAGGGGTGGACATGGTCAGATAGAACGCTCATAAGAGTGTTAATGTTCATTATGCATCGAAGACACGCCCCGACATTCTTTTTTCAGTGATTGCCCTATCACAGTTTAGGGAAAATCTAACTTTAGATCACTGGAGATACTTACATGTGCTTGTTTCCCCTGTATTTGTCAATGAGTGCCGCTTAATTGCACTTGCTCATGGCTACTCATTTTAACTAGCTACTACGATCAACGCATGACAACAGCCCAACATAAAGTGGCCATGCAATGAATAGTTCATAAATAACGTTTCAAAGAAAACATCAGTAGGCCCTACTCACGTATAGCACCGATCCTGCACTCTATCAGTACTGATACGACATTGAGTTGATGGACTAACATTTTTTAGTCTGATCTGCGTTAGCTATTCTAACAATTGATGGTGCTAGCATTTAGTTAATAAATTATCAGGAAAGGCGGCGCACCCGCAAAACTCGCACCAGCATTTCTCACGTACAATTGTTTAAGTCGTCATCCCGCCCCTAAAAAAGTGCCGCTGTAGGCCCAGGCCTCTCGGGCCTACTTATAAATCCGGCCCTGGCGATGTCGCCTTATCCAATATGGAGGTAGAATACATCAGGTTGTCTACCACAGCGAATGAAGTTTTATGGTTAAATGCCATAATAACAGAAGTGCCCTGGGTCAATGTGCATGTGCCGGTGTTAGTGTTCATATGCAATCTATGTGACGGCGTTTGTGCCAAGTTTCACTCGCCCTTGTTTGTCAATTAATAATTGACAGATTGTAAGAGTGAATAAGTATTGTTATAGTGTTTCTTGCCCGTGGTCGTGAAAAAAATATCTTAAGTAGTTGTTCTTCTTGCCTTGTCGATCGTCGGGTCGAAAATTGAGCCCTGCTTAGTCGAGAACAGAAAACATGTTGTGCATGCCTCGACGATGCTGTTGGGGAAAAGGCCTCACCCTCCAGTAACAGATAAGTCTCTAGCAGTGTAATTTACCGAGTCATGGTAGGCTAGTTTAAAGCTTAGAACTGTCTTGTTAGACAGTTAAATTAAAGAAACAAGAAAACTCACTGGTTCAACACTTTCAAAAAACAGGGCATGAACCCGAAATTTCGCAAACAACAATTTTATTTCAAATTCCTCACACCAAAACATGTGAAAACTTGGAAACACTTTGTATTCATTTAACCAAACCACCTGTTCATAATCACTTAATACCTACAGCCAATCACCTGCAAGTAACAAGACTACATTTAGTTATGCAATGACGGTGGCATCAACGTATTTCCACCAATCAAAATCCAGGGACCCACTATTTAAAGCATAGCCGACCGAATTCACTCATTCGACCAGCAGACTTGGGTGAGTTAGGTGTGACTGTTGGCACATTCTTTCGAATTGTGCTGACTTTTATTTTATTTGGTTTTAATTTTTTGCATCCTTATGACTTGTAAGTTTTATTACCATGGCCCTGCTCTACTGTTATTTTATTAATTTTTATTTTTATTTTAAGTTGTTTGACATGTTTTAAACCCTTCACCTGAAAACGGTTCCGTCGTTGGAACCGAAACGTCGTGATTTCGTTGTTTCACCAGCACTTGATGGCTACTCTGTATGTGTTTTTTGTTAGACAAAAGGCAAAACGCCTGCTATAAGTGTCGGTCGGCACCATGTTGAAACTAGGCCTAAGAATGCTAACGTAACGATCCCATCTGTAAACCCAGGTCGAGCAAAGAATAAAATTACATTGTCACTACTGCTTAACGCTTATGGTAGGCTGCATGACACCACAAATAGTAAAGTAAGCAGGGCTAATTCTGGGAAACTGTACCGGCACAGACACTCTCTCGGATCAAATGATTACAGCCTCTGAAGCTCCTAAACGCGTGTGGGACAGTTAGTTTAGGCAAACCCCTATAAATTCTTGGTGTAGGTGATACTAAATATTCCCTCCTAACAACGTAAACACATCGACCTCCGTTATAAGTTTGTGCGTAAGGCAATCAACGACAATGTGTTTATGCTCAAATAAGCCATTTGCCACATATGCCCTATGAGATATATCGACATGCCCCCATGAGATAAAGTTACCCAGAACCCAAAGTTGTGTGATCAAATGTGTTGCTACAGTGTGCAGAGCAGCCGATGATCTGACCATAAAGGGGTGGCGATGGGTTGTGAAAGTGTAATTGTTATGGCCAGAACATCTTCATGCTCGGTTGGTCCTATGTAGTGCTCAGCAGGAGCGGAGTTCAGCTTATAGAAGTCAGTGGTGGTAGAGGACTCAAGATGGCTGACTGGCATCAGGATGATGTGTTTGTTAAATGCCTATTGTAAGTTGTTTTATAATAAGTTTTAGAGTTAATTTGTCTTTCAAGCGTCTTTCACAGCAGCCAAAGAATAAATTGGTTACCGATAGCGGACGCCGATAGCTTACGTGGTGCAGAAAAACAAGCGTATCGCCCAGCCGCGTGTTGGCTGTTGTGACCCGCGAGCTCCAAATCGCTTTTATGTTTAAGGCCATTTTAAGCGGAAGCTTAAAGGGAAACGTGATGCTCACTCTACAATACACGACGTTATGCGAATCAAACAATGTGGCACAAGCCACGCAATATGCCAGCACGAGAAGCTTAGCGGTTGTTGTATTAGAACAAACACATGCCAACTATTAAATTACGTGCAGGCTTTTGCATCAAGGAAAGCCGCGAAGTGACCACTCGTAAGCGGAAGTACATGGTCTGCCGTTTTTCTATCCCAGGATGCAATTCAACAGACCTGGCTCCCGCGGCATTTTTTAATCCAAACAGATCGGGGACCGTGAGCGGGACGAACAATTTACTCGTGCCTTCCCGCATGAGCTTTTGACGTAAACACACAAGCTGACACAGATAGGCAGGAAAATTTCTTTCAAATGCCGCGCCATGCGTCCTCTCTAGGCATGTTTACTTACTGTGACGTACGCAACACCAAAAATTTCAGTTTTTCTCAAACTAGCCAATTTTCCAAAACTTCTAAATGGGTTATCTTCGTCAGGCTATTGATGTGAGATGCGCACGCACCACTACCAGTCAAGATTCTACTCTGTCTGCTACTTTCGAACTTCCCACTCCCTTACTTGCTTCGCAGATGGCCTTGCATCAGCTCTCTCGTTTGTTGTTTTCACTTTCTGTGTGGAATGAATCGTTTTCCACTGTGCACGCCGCTGATGGGAGAAAATTTTTCCACTTTGTCTCAAGTTTGCCAAGCTATTTTTTAAGAAACCATTTTTTGCCAGCCTGGCTGGGAGCCGGCAAAATGTTCTTTCTTTGTTTGGCAAACATATTAACCTGATAATTTAGCATTATCAGCAGACCTCGTCAAGCGTGGTGGCGGGCACCGGCCTGACGGGGCGCCCCGGGTTGCAAGCAGGCTCCCCCGAAATTTTATTAATAAAAATTTGCACTTTATTCAGAACAGAGTGATGAAACAGGAACTTGGATCTCTTTCGTAGGGTTTGGTGGCCCTGAAAAGGACCGTTGTGTTCCTGAGGATTCTTGCTTCCTTCTATGGATGGCTTGCTTCTGCTTCGTTCTGATTGTGCTTAAGGGGGCTTGACCACGGTTCTGGCTGCGACGATTGGTCCCAGCCGGTGTAGTCCTTTCTCTTCTCTTGATATGTTCCTCAGGTAGTGCGAGGTGAATGTCGTTGAGTGTCGCCAGAATGTGGCTTGTAGGATTTACTCTATTGGGGTGGCGTTGTGATGTGCCCATGAAGTCGAGATTACTCTAACCTCATGTGCTGTTGCTCTCTCCCTGTTTAAGTTGGCTTTGTTATATACAATGTCGATCGTTTTCTTAATCCAGCGGGAAATCATGGCGGCTGAAGTTTCTCCTATTTGGAGGTCGACAGGTAAAAACAGTTGATTTCTGCATCTGCGGATGTCTTCATGTTGCGTTCTTGTGAGGTAGAAACGTAGTGCTCGAATGGGACATAGACGTTCTGGTTCAACCCTTGTTAAGTTTGTGAGTGCTGGGAAGGTTATGGATTTTGTTGGTTCAGATGGTTTTTGTGTTTTGGCCCGAAATCCTATTCTTGGGTGAAGGGTTACTAAAGAGAAGTTTGGACCGAAGATGCAGTAGGCTGGGTCTGCAGACAGGGCTTGGATTTCAGAGCAGCAGGCACTAGCTGCCAGTGTCACGAGGAAGAAAGTTTTCCTGGTTAAGAGGTGAAGGGAGCTGTCCTGCATTGGTTCGTAGGGGGCTTCAATTAGGGATTGAAGGACGATTGAAAGGTCACAGTCTGCAACTTGTCTTCTCGTTGTTGGTCGGTCATTTTCAAAGGAGCGAAGGAGGGCCCGAAATACGGTAGTCATCTAGAAGGTTGGTCTTGTCTGCTGCTTTGAATACTGAGTTTAGGGCTGAGCGATAGACAAGGATTGTTGAACCTTTGAGCTTGTCGATGTCAAAGAGGTCAGTAAAGAATCTCAGAAGTTCTGGTAGAGTGGGGTTGATTGGATTGATTTCCCTTGCAAAACGGACCAGTGGCTGTCGAACATTCGGACCAGTGGCTGTCGTACATTCTGTTTGTTGATTCCTTGATGGCTTTTGAAGCGGTGTGGGAGGCACCATCTTGATGAATTCCAGTCTTCTTGAGGAGTTTGATGATAGTAGCCACGCGTGAAGATTTATGCTGTGAAGATTTGGGTGAAGTTTTGATCCTTCTTGTTGAGATAGAAGATCTGGCTGGAACAAGAGGGAGGGTTCTTGGAGTGTCTACCAGCAGGGACAGTAGGTGTGGGAACCATGGAGCCGATGGCCATAGTGGGGCTATTAGGAGGAAGAGACTTTGGCTTTCTTCAGCTTTTTGAAGTACTCAGGGAACCAGTTTGAATGGTGGGAACTGGTATGCGTAGAGGTTGTGCCATGGGTACGTCAGGGCGTCGATTGCTAAGTGCTTGGTCGTCCGGAATTGGGCTGACATAATGGGGAAGTCTGGCATTGTGCCTCGTGGCGAATAGGTCGATCATTGGGGTGCCCCATGTTGTGAAGAGATATTCGCAGATGGACTTCTAGAGGCACCATTCCCCTGTTGGGGGTGAGCGGCGAGAAAGGGAGTCTGCAATGACGTTCCTGTTCCCTGGAATGTGGAGAGAAAGTAAGATGATGTTGTTGGAGATGCACAGGTTGAGAATTTCGGAGGTTAAGTTGTGAAGCAGTTTGGACTTCGCTCCACCTTCTTTCTTTATGTAAGCTAGGGCCGTGGTGTTGTCGACTTGTACTTGGATTACTTGGTTTCTTATGATCGGGAGGAAGTGTTGTAGAGCGAGAAGGATAGCACGGAGTTCGAGGAAGTTGATGTGGTGAAGTTTGTCTTCCTGCCAAATGCCTGATGTTTCCAGGTTGTTCAGGTGGGCTCCCCAGCCATAGTTTGAGGCGTCTGTGAAAATGATGTGGTTTGGGGAAGGTTCGTGGAGTGGAACTGTTCTGGTGAAAATCTTCGTGGAAAGGGAACTGGTGGTCTGGATTGAGATGCGGATTCGACCAGTTATCATTGCGGCGGTGGTGAAATGGTCTTACCATCCATTGACCGTAGGGGACGAGCGTTGCCAATGAGTCCATCTTCCCGATGAGGGAGTTTAGTTCCCGAAAGCAAAAGGTTTGTTGATTCTGGAATTGAAGAATGAATCGTAGAAGGTCTTCTATTCTGTCGAGTGATGGAGAGATTCGGGCCGATGAGAAATTGAATAAGGCACCTAGGAACGTGAATTCCTGTTGTGGGATGAGGCGTGATTTGGGGAAATTCATGCCGAAGCCTAGTCGGTTTAGGAGATTAATTGTTATGTCTCTGTCTTGAGTTAGACGGTTGGGGTCCTGGTTGTGTAGGGTCCAGTCGTCAAGCTATGCGCTTGCTTTGATTTGTCGTTGGTGAAGGTGTGCTAGGATTGGTTTTAAAATCATGGCGAAAATTCTTGGAGCTGCGTTTAAACCGAAAGGACGGCAGCGAAATTCGTAAATTTGGCCGTCATAGATGACGCGGAAGAATTTCGTTGAGGATGGGTGGAGTGGGACATGTAGATAGGCGTCTTCCAGGTCTATGGAAATTATCCAGTCGTTTTGCTTGAAGGAAAGGCGGCTGGATTCTAGTGTTTCCATTTTGAAGTAGGGATTGTCGATGTATTTGTTTAGAGGTTTCATATTGAAAATGAGTCTTTGACCCCCCGTCTTCTTTGGTCGGGTGAAGATGGAGCTGTAAAACCCCGGCCCTGGGTTTTGGCATTTGACTATTTCTTTCTTTGTTAGGAGAAGTGAAATTTCTGATGGCAGGAAGTGAGAGACTGGGGCCGTGAAGTTCCACGGAGGGCTTGTTGCAAGCGGCGGTTTCGAGAGGAAGATAGGCCGAAAGCCTTATTTTATGATTGCAATGACTTCGGGGTTGTGCGAAAGGGATTTCCAGGCTGGGTAAAAATGGCGGAGTCTCGCGCCGACTGGGAAGCAAGAGAGCCGGCGACAGTCATTGCTTGCGATGCGAGTTGCGGCTGCCGGGTGATGAGTAGCGGCTGCGGCGGTCGGGAGTTGCAGCACGCTTCTGGTTCGAGGCTGTCGTTCAGGCCGAAAGGCTGTCGTTGCGTGGTATAGTTGTAGTTGTAGCCTGGTATCTCGGGAGAAGGACGGGTGCTCTGGTACTTGTTTGGTTTAGATGACCGAATGGCCGGCTTGTCATGATGGAAAGGCTTAGGTTTGTGTGATATGTCCTGGTGAGGCGCGAGCGTCGGGATCAATCCCCGGAAGAGCATATCGGACTCGTGAGTGAAGCGGTTGGTTGGATAGACGATGCCTGGTGGATTCGTTCAGATTGTTTGTGGATTTGAGAGCAGCTTCCCTTAACAATAATGTGTTAATGAATAACGCTCGATTGGCCCAGTTCAGGGAGTGGTAGGTTGCAAAACTTGCTTTTTGGAACAGCTGGGAAATGAGGGAATACAGGTTACGAATTTCTTCGGGACTTGTGTCGGCCGAAAGCTTCTCACAGAGAGCGTTGACAGCTGTGTTTAAAACGTCTGCTGGAGAGGCGGCCCGTAGGCTTAGGCATAAGCATTTGTCGTTGTCGTAAAGGACAAAAGAAGGGACTTCAACTCTTTTGGGGATGGTGAGGGCAGACCCAAATTCTAATTTGACATCACTGCACAGGAACTCACATTCATGGTAAGTGTCAAAATTCTTGGGGTTGGTAGTGCCATCACCAAGTGGCTGAAAGAAGCTTGATTCATGGCCGGGCCATGGTGCTGGAGAGTCAGTGTCGAGCATCAAGGGCTCACCCTTGCTCAAGAGGGAGCCGCTGTTCCGTAATAGGCAGGTGAGAAGAGTCGTCGACTGGCCTAAGAGGCTACGGGGTTTTGCGTCCTTGTCTCTTAGAGCGAAGCCAAAGCCAGTTTTCAGGCCTGTTTGCAGATTCGGATGGTTTGTAAAGGAAACAGTCCAGGACTGTGTCTTCTACCGTTTTGGGAAGAGATGCCAATGGGATGGTCGGATCGTCAATGCTGTCGTCCGGGAAGTGAATATGCTTCGTGGTAGGAGTCTGGCCTTGTTGCATCAATGCGGGGTTCGGTGCGGCAGTGTTGACCGAAAGGGGGTAGAATGCTTGCGTCTCTTGGCATCTGAGTCAGAGATGTGCGAAAGGCACTTGCGACTATCGTAAGTTGTTGTAGATGCGACCCAATCTTGTGTGTTGTTCCGGCACATGGACGAGGTGCACGACGGGGAGGCATCGGTGTTGTTACGGCATAGTGGCGGAAGACAAGAGTCAACGAGGTTGTGAGCTTCGCTGCAAGTAACACTGTGTTCCCTGCGTGATGACTTGGACGATAAGTCGAGTGGGGAGTTGGTGACCGAAAGGCTCGCTCGAGATGAAGCTTGAAGGAGTCTCCGTTTGGCGTCTCGGAAAAGCACTTTAGCTTGCTTTAGTTCTTCTGCCAAGGCTGAAAGGTCGGGAGGCGGTGGAGTGCGTTGGCTATCTTGAAGCAGGGAGTCGTTGGCGACACGCACATCCCTTTCTGAGCCGGGCGTGTAGCGGTCGTCGCGGGCTGAAAGGCGGAAGACGAGGTGAAGCGTAGGAACCTCTGGAGGAAAATGAATACCGAGACCATCCACGTTCTCGCTTATATAGAGGACTGCGCATGCGCAGTGGGTCATGCAAGTAGGAGGCTACAAGCAACTAAAAAACCTCCAGGGAGACATTAATTGAGGACAATGTAATGCTAAATTATCAGGTTAATATGTTTGGCAAACAAAGAAATGGCATGGGCCCGAAATTGTTATACTTGAAAAAAAAATGTTGGGGAAGAGGGGGATGATTAATCGTTAATCGCTTTTACTAACCTCGTGGTAAACGTTTAGCCAATTCACCGGAATTTTAAAACTCTACCCTCATCCTGTTATTTATTCTGTCTTAAAGGGACATTCCTTCCAGCACCATTTTTCTCGAGTACGGCGCCAAAGTTATATTTACTGACAGTTAGTCAGTCCCTTGCTAAAAATCCGTTTTAAAATGTGGCGTCTAGGAGATTTTCTGATGAATATTGGGAAGTAATTTACTGCATCCTGGAAGTAAATGATCCTTTGCGCGGTAACCTTGACGTTTCATCTGTGTGCGTGCTTGTACTAATTTGCTAATAATTACCATGAGATCAAAACTCTGAAGAACTAACGCGGTAAAAATTAAAATTATTTATGCCAATTTATTATGGAAGAAAAATTATAAGACACTAGCCTAAAAAATTATAAAGTGAGATGTTTTAAAAATACGAAAACCATTCCGGTTTGGCCAACCCAATTTTTGCATTCATGCTGTTTCGTCTACTACGCCCAATGCCAACTGAGATAGTAACTTCATTCCTCGCTGCGAGAAACGCAGCTACTATCTTAGTTGGCCTTGTATTACTACGCAGAGTCTCGTGAAACGGTGCGATGGTAGCATGTGCATGTGCGATTGGCGCGTGGCTGTTATAAGGCAGGCGGAGTGTACTTTTAAAGAATAAGTTTTGTACAAGTGATAAAGGAGTCTTCCTTCAAAATTGTTCATGTATTTCTAGGGGGTTGTAACGCTCTGTCAAGTCAGCATTGTTCAAAAAAATAGAACCCAGAGGGAGTTCTCCTACAGTTCTCCTTCATAAATCCTTGTCGCTATGTCAACAAACTGGGATGTCCTTTTTACTTCGGCAAGTTTGATCTTACCATTGTGCACATTTAAATGATGTAAAATTTACGTCACTTCTGATACATTCCCACCTCGCTCTTTCGCATACACCAACCCACTGTTTCTTTTACCGCGGTGCGGTTTGGTTGTGTTGCCATGATGATTCTGGTGTTTGGATATTTCTGTTTGGCAGTTTGTGCCTGCATGACTGCATGGTGCGGCAGTCACTGTTTGCAGTGGTAAAAAGCAGACATTAATAGCCTATATCACACAATACACAAAACCTACACAAAACCACAAAAAGAACACAACCACCAAGTTCCTTTAAATTTTCGATGGCTGATGGCCCCTGCAGTAAAAACACTTTCATTACATTAGAGACATTACTTAATTTTGAAATTAATTTGAAGACAATTTTTAAAAGGTTACCATCACTTTCAGCATAAAATTTAGTCGAAAACATATCTTACTTAACTATTTAGCCAATAGGCCATATAATGTAAAACGGAAATCGGTCGCCATTTTGAAAAGAAAAACCCAAAGTAGGGGCCATTTTCAACCAGACATTATTTTAAATCACCATTGTTTCAGTACTAAAAAATAGTTGGAACTGACATATTTCTTAACAATTTAGCCAACACATACTGGAAAACAGAAATCTGTCGCCATTTTGAAAAATCGACCGCCTTTTTGAATCCTAAGGGATACTTGGGGGGCGGGGGCTGAGCAGAATTATAACAATCTCCCCATCACATGAAATGGCAGGGACCTAGCGATTCATTCCTACTTGTTGGCATTAAAATGTGTTACATAGTTGATGTGGAGATTGACAAACCCCTGGATAAAAATGACTGCTTTTTAATCCAGAGACTAATTCAGCGTAAAATAAAGTAGGCAAATTGATGGGAGTTTAAACACATTTCTACAAAGCTTTCAAAGCTCGAAAAAGAAGGAAATCGACCGAACGAAAGAAGAATCTCATTCCTGCAAGGTGTAGGTAGGATTGAAAAATAAATGTCAGGGAAACTCATTATTCATTCTGAACTCTGGCAACTGACTGGATGGTTACACACAGTATCGGATACCATTTTTTCCCCCATAAGAACAAAGTGTTCCACAATAGGAACAACTGGATTAGGCTACAGTTCTAGGGAACACCTGCCCGTTACATATGTATGCCTTTATTTAAAGAGAGAACCATCATATAAAAAAAACCATTAGCTTCTGAGTAGATGATAACAAAAGCTAGAGCAGAATTGTCCAGATGAGCTGGATTAGCTATAGGGTGCCACAACAGGATTTCTACGCAACAATCACATTCTTAAGCATGGTTAAGTTGGTCACAGAAACACAGAAACTGCTATCTTTCTAGACTGCCTAACGTGAACTACAAATGAAACTGAAATCCACTGTCACTGTAGATAAATTCACTCCACACCTTATTTTGAGACAGGCTTTCCCGGAGCAGCACCCACTAGTATCCTGCTGGAATCATGCCAAGGAGTCAAGGTCATTGCTAGGACAGCGGCCAGAAACCTCCTGCAGGCAGCAGAGCAAACCGTCAACTTCCAAAATGGTCATGCTTTGATAGTCTCAGTCTCCGCCTAAAAATAAGATTTATAATTTGCTACCTAATCTACTGGAATTACAGTAAACCAAAGCAAAGGTAACAACCATGAAACGAATTCCCACAAATTCAGTCATCTCAGTCAAATCAATGATGTGGGAACCCACACTAGCTATGCTGCCTCACATGACTATCATTCTAATATGAGGTGAACAATTCCAAACAGTGAATCATCCTTATCATTTACACGATGTGAAGAGTGGACATGATGTAGAACTACAAAATGCCATAACATCAACGGTTCAATAGCCAGAAAATAAAACAAACCTACTGTTACGAGCCAGTCATCTTACTATTGTATGGTGGTGGAGGTTTACAAAAACAGAAAAAAAATTCATGTCGGTTTCTACTTTGAAAGTTTTCGACTTCAGATATAAAACGACGATCGCTAGAACACTCGTTATCAAAAATTAGATATCACACAATATCTTGCGAATTTTCGACAGCTAATAATTAACTGATGGTAAATTTCGTCAAGTCATCTGTCTTCATCAGTCATCTGCATTGTCCTCACTCTGCTTACATCGTAGCGTATGATATTTGAAATTGGCGCACTGCGTAACTCTCCTCTGTACTTATACAGTCATCTACTCCATTACATTCCAGCTTCGTCCCTAGTTCCCTGCTGACAAGAAAACTAATGCCTGGATTGGAAGGCTCTTTCAGGTTCATCAGTCTGCCATCTTTCTTGCTGTGTTCTTGAATCGTTAGGGATTCTAATCCCCTTAAATATTGGTCTTGCTAGCGGAATTGGAAACAAGGAGTTTGGTTTACCGGATGATTTTGCGTGAGGCAGCCAACTTGGGTGAAACATGGAAAGGAGTCCACACAAGGCTAAGTAACATATGACTAAGATACAAAATAATGTTGAAACAAGCAGTATAGCCACCCACTGCATTGAAACCCATAACATAACTGACTGGGGAAATACTACCACACTCCTTGTCTCTAATTCTAGCAACAACCAACATTTAAGGGTATCAGAATCCCTAGCGATGTCGGAACACAACAAGAAAGACGGAAGACTGATGAACCTGCAATGGACCTCCAATCCACGCAGTTTTCTTGTCAGCAAGGAACTAGGGACGAAGTTGGAAAGTTAATGGAGTAGACCACCGTATAAATACAGAAGGCTATGCAGTGCGCCAATTTCAAATATCATACGCAACCGTGTAAGCAGGGTGATGACAATGCAGCTAATGCCTGATGAATACAGATGAACTGACGAAATTTACCATCAATTCGCTATAAACTGTCGAAAATTCGAAAGATATTGTTGGAAACTGTGTTTTTAACATCTAATTTTTGAAAATGAGCTTTACCAGCGATCGTCGTTTTATAAATACACGTCTAACAATTTGGGCAACCAGCATCTTTTTGTTCTAAACATCACTGTAGGGGTTTGATATACTGTATTCACTTAATACTGTACAACATCTGCCAGCCAACCTATGTATGAAACAGACAACCCACTGTGTAACCGCATACATTCATTTCCTGCCTGCTAGTATGCCCGCGTATGATCACCGACACAAATTATGCTGCCTTTGGTCAGGGATTAAGCTGTTAGTAGCCAAATCGCTAAAATGCTAACAATCTTCTCATTTGGCTAATAATTTCTGTTTCTAATTAGCCAAATTGCTAAGGATTTTAATTCAATTCTTCACCTAAAGTTGTTCGTTTTTTTTATCTTCAGATGCTGAATTGAAAAAAAAATGTACTGATGGTGTACAGTTTTATTCTTTTTCTGGTTTACTGAAGATTTGTAGCAGTTTCATAGTTAGGGATGCTACAAACTGCTGCCGCACACCGCACCCCATCAACTCTCGGCAGCATATCTTTCGTTAGAGTTGACAAGTTTTGAGTTATTCGCCCTTGACAGATAGGCGACAGCTTTTCATGTATTCGATTGTCACTTCATTTTAACCCAACACCATGTCAAAATGCCAGGACAACATAATTTTCAACTTGCGTTCTAGAGAAGAAAACCTTTCACCTGCTGCTGCTATGAAATTGGACAGTTACCTGAGCAAAAGGACAACTGAAATCAATGTTGCAATGCCCAATTTTTTATAAGCACAGGTGCTACAGAAATGTGAAAGCATTAACCTGATTGCTGATAATTTTTCTGGGTGGTTGGGGGCGGGAAGTCTCGATTGAGCAGCTTTGATTCTTGTTGTATAGTTCTTGTTGCGTAGTTTGGCTCACAAAACTTGGATTTGGCTATTAAATTTGACAAACAATTAGCTGAATTGCTAAAATAAAACAATTGCCAGCTTAAACCCTGCTTTGGTGCACAGTAACCAAATTTTAAGAACATTCTTTTTCTTCAGTAGACTATTGTAGTACGCTTAGCATTTTTGCTGTTGCTAGTATGTTTATTCACCACTTTCATGGAATCAAATAAATTGTACAAAACTTGATAATAAAATCTTTGATTCTGACTTAAGGGAGAATCGGATCTAGAAAGCTTAGCTTTTTGACGCGCTCCCAGCCGTAGCCATGGCGCCAGAAGGAGAGACAATTTTGCTAGGTAATTCCCATCGGATATTCGTAGGTTCTTTTACATGCCACAATTGCCAATCCTCGGCGCTTGCACTGAAGTATCAAAATCTTGCATTTTCTCACTCACTCATTCTTTGCTGTTGACCATCCCAATTGATTTCTTGACCAACTTGTTCAAAAGGCCTGCTGGGTAACCCAGCTTGATAAATCGCCTTTTTGCCTCATAAAGATGGGGTCGCGTGAGCTCTTTAGCACTTGACTTTCTTACAGGACGCAGAACTCACTTTGACCAATGTATTTTAGCTGCTTCTTTGAATGTGTTACCAAACAGGCTAAAGAAAACAGAAGACCTAACGGTTGTCTTAGAGGTCTTCTTAAGATTGAAAGGGACAAGATTATCGTGCCCTTTGACGTGGTTAAATTATTTCCATGCTTATCCTACCGTCTTATTCTAGATATGTTGGCAGCTTCTTGGAAATGCAGAGTTATCTAAGGAATATCTATGAATGTGATAAAGCCATGCTAAAAGGCCTACTAGCCTCCATTTAAGTGGCATTCGGTGGAAAGTCGTATTGGCAGACTACGGGTGCCCCTTTATGGGGTACTCTAGTTCCCCAATAACAACGGGGATGGTATTAAAACCCTTGGACGCTATGGTGAAGTCATGGAGGCGCTTTGTTGATGATATAATCACAGGTTCGAAGATTGAAGAAGAGGGACCTTGTGGAAGTTTTTTAAAAAGGTGAATACATGGCATGTTGATCTAGCTTTCATCGTGGAGGAGGAGGTGGCGGAAAACTGGCCTTAGTAGTGAACTGCTATGTAATGAGGGATACCATTCAACTCAGGCCATCCAAAGCAGCTAAAATACATCGCGCAAAATGAGTTCCTGCGTCACGTGAAAAATTCCACTACTAAAGAGCTCAGGCGAAGGCAGATTTATCCAGCTGGGTTAAACAAGTTGGTCAAGGAATCAATTGGGATGGTCAACAACAAGGACATATTGAGTGAGAAAAGGCAAAACTTTGATACTTTGGAGCAAGCGCCGAGGATTGGCCTTACCTTCCTAGAAGGAGTTAGTGAGCCTATTTAAAAGGTCCTGTGTAAGAAAGACATCAAAACATACCTCCGTAATGAAAAAGGCTTAAAATCTAGGATGATGCACATGAGAATTAGCTACAACCCTAAGTAGAGTCACTGATGAGGAGCTGATAGGGCCAAGTCAGGAACATAAGAGAGGGTGTTTATCGAGTTCCATGCAATGGGTGCAAAGTGGTCCGTATTGGAGAGACGAGGAAGGGTGTGAGAACAAGGCTGGGCCAGCATGTGGGCAACACTAGGATCGAAGTCGAAGGTAGTAGTATTGCAGCCCACTGCATGGAAATGAATAAAGAGATTGGATGGAATAGAACGGAGACGTTGATTTATGCCAACACAGCGAGGGACAATCACCTTCAGTGTCTTGAGTCTATTGCCATCCAACATCACGTCCAACATAATTGTCCACTGATGAACACCCAGGGTCCTTCAAACCCTAATATCGTTGGCAGAGTCTTGAATAATGAACTGCATGTACGCGAATGGGGTGGAGCATGTAGTGAGAAGAGCCAGGATATTTACAAGGCTGTTGGGACCCTGGCCAGTATCCCAACATCCTTGTAAATATCAGAGGCTACAACAACTGCCAAATTCAAATACTTGTAAATATCAGGTTACCTAACTGCTAAATTCAAACCCCAACAAACAGCAGAGATGTAACCAAAGGACAGTTAACACCTTAGAATAGTCTGAAGAAGATAGAGTGGTGTCTTTTGAAAATTAGCTAGATACTGTGAGTATCTTGACTTTGAAGGTGTGAAATGGATGATGAAAGTTTTAAAAATGCACTTATTAATTAAATTGTATCAATAAAGCACAATTTACAATAAAATAGTACAGAAAAGACGAGACAGAGTTCCTTTCCGTACTTCGCAAGTCGATTACAATAACTGCAATTCGAGCCAATTTATTGACACAATAATCAGTATTATGAAATGTGACTCGGCCCTTGGCGCACAGATAAGCTAACTTAACATTGTATCTAGCAACAGATATCATTACGGTCAATAGCACGCAGAGACGCAAGCTTCAGGGTTTTACATACAACTGGGGTGTCCATTTTGTAAAGTGCCGGAACAGGAGATCCAATAGTTAGTCTATGGAAGACGAAACTTCACCAAGAAAAAGCACGCACAGTCAATGAGATTCTAGGTATCTACAATAGCGACGCAAGCAACTGGCAGCAGGAAGAATTGAAGAATAAATCATGTAAAGGTCGACAAGGATAGGAAAAAGTCTTAAATGAATTAGTTCACTGTTGATAGCAAGAGTCGGGGTAAACCGTGTCTACAATCAACACCAGAGCCAATAGTGGAGGAAGAAAAGAAGTCAATTGAAGAGACTCATCACTCTGCTTGTGAAGTATGAGCCAGTGAACAACACAGATGAAGAGTACTGAATAATTCTGGAAGAATGGGTGCGAGTGAAGCAGACCGAGCGAGAAGGTTGGCTCGAGAGAGCGAAGTTCCAGGAGCTTAGGAAGGATTTTAAAACCGGCTCTTAGTGATGCAGATGATGACATCATACCGGTAGTCATGGCAGACCATGATGAAAACGTGTAGGTTCCGTTTCCAAAGAATGGCAAACTGAAAAAATGAAGTGGTAAATTCTTGGACAGCATAGGATGGAAGATACAGAACGTGTCAATTCAACTACACAAGGAAAACATGTACCAGACTACAAAGAGTATCAGTTGCACAAGTGTAACTGGGAGCGAAATGTGAGACTGCCAAAGCGATTATGCCTCGGTGCATCACCTAGGTGAGCAAGGAGTGTCACGCTGCAAAGTGCTGAAGACTAACTGGGTCAAAGACAACAGAGAAAATCTAGCACAGTGCGTCGACCATGAAGATTACATGGCCCATCAACATTACAGTGCAAAATACGAAGTGTACAAGTTATAGGAGTAAATTAGTTTTATTAGCTTTATTATTCTTCCTATTTAGTATTATCAAACAACAAATGTTTGAGCAATCTTTGCTATCACCTACTCACTTGTGGTAGCCAAAAGTTTAAGATCAGAAAAAAAGCAAAATTTTACCTGGGAGGAGGTCAAAATTGGTTTCTATTGCCTAAACGAAAATATACACTACCTGTAAATTTTGGCATTCAGTTCCTGAGTGCTGTCTACTCTGGAAGAATTCAAAACCCTCTCGATCCGCCCAGCTCGGTGACCCATCTGCGCATGCACCAGCACACGCACACTCTCCGTAAATGGTGTTACGGCATTAGCTAGCCATCTACTTTTCCTCTCGATCTGCCATGGTGGTGACTCAAGAGGGGAGGTTGGGAGCGTACAGGTAGTGTATATTTTCGTTTAGGTAATAGAAACCAATTCTGACCTCCCCCCCAGGTTAAACGGGACGGAAACGAGGCAGTTTGACATATAAGTCCAAAAGGCAACGTAAATAGGTTTGCATCTGTATTTAGTTTACTCTCCCCACCAGGTAAAATTGGGCTTTCTATGTGCCGTTTGCAAAAATCTCCATTACCTGTAAATTTTTGCATTTACAGATGACCTTGTCATTATATGGTGATGGGCAACGCACAACGGGTTCCCAAGGGTGCGAGCTGGGTTCCTGGTAAGACAAAATCTCTGCCGATTTAGAGCGCTAAGGCCATCTGCGATGGGAAAGAACTTTCCATTACCATAGTGAGATGGTTTGGATGTGCGGACGAGTTTTGAACACAAAGGAAAGAAAGGAAACTGGAAGGAGTAATAGGAATGAAGTGCTTACCTGATAGAGGATCCGAAGGGCTTGAAGTAGCTGATGGAGGTTGATGTTAACTAGAGAGATCGAGGACGACAGGTCGTGAGATGGTGTGACGTTGTCATTGAAAAAAGTGTTGGAGAGAGATAGTTGTGGCAGACATTGAAGCGCAAAGACAGTCTGTTTAGGAAGAGATTTTGATGGTTCCAATGAGTGAAGCGTTGATGAGGATTCGAGTTCATGGAGTTGGAAATGGAACAAATGGTTGCAAAGTGATCGGAGAAGACAGAGCATCAAGGGTCACTATGTAAGGATCCATTCCGAGCCGAAGTGAGCTGAGAATGAGTTAGTGATTTGAATTAAGGCCAGGTTCGAAAAGGTGAAGCCGTAGCCTTTAGCGCGTTCGCAACATTTTGGGCAAGGGAGTTTGATTGGTTTGATGGTTCGAATGTTTTCACATTTCAGGTCTACAAGGATGGAATGAGTTGGCATCGTCCCACTGCCAAACTTGCCTGGCGACAAATTTATCAGGGGGGCAAGGCAAGATTGGCGGTGATCCATTCTTTTTCAAGTTTGGAATGCTCAAAGTGTGACAGGTTTAGTTTTGGGTTCAATGGTGGTGAAGTTTGAAGCGGTGGACTGGAGGATGGACAAATATCCGAAACGTTCGGGTTTAAGGAGAGTTCCGAGTCAGTTTGAGTGGAACGAGAAGTTCTCACGGTTCGAGGTTTCGGTGGAGGTTGTGGCCGGCGTAATTTGACGGGGCGACATGCAGAGAAAATGGGCCCCTTTTTAGACAAACTGCTGAAAAGAGGAAGGGGAGAAAGCTTTTTGGGATGGGCATCGGCAAGGTAAAGTCTACGGCGAAGCTTGTTGAAGTTTGGTTTTGTTGGTTAAGTTTGAGCGCAGCAATTACCTTTTCGGCATTAGTGAGTTTAATCGAGTGATTTGAAGTGGGCTGCAAGTGGGGTACAATTCTTCTGGAGGAATCGCAGCTTTTTGTTGGAAAGGTCCAACTTGCGTTTTAGTATGTCTCGAAGCACAGTTTTCTTGGTGAAGCCGGGACATTTAGTTTTGGCGACAGAGGAGTCCAGGCCAAAAGAATTGTCCGGTCATTAGGTTTTGCATTTGGAACCGTGGCAGTGGTGGTGGATGTGTCCTGGGAAGGTTCAACAGGGATGAGGTCCGGAGCGGAAGTTGGTACCGAAGTGACGGGAGTGGAAGGTTTCAATCTTAGCTTCATGGTTGTAGAACTCGGAGGAACGAGTGGGTTAGGCTTTGAGTTCGAATTGTTGCCACCCTGCACAACAGGGGACGGAGAGAAGCTGTATGATGAACACGAGGAACAAGATAAGACTGTTGCAGAGGAAGTCTTGGGTGTAGAACTTGTAACGTTGTTGAGGGATTTAAGCTTGGCCTTTTGTAATTTGAGTTGTTCGACACAAATCAGGGGAAGCCTTATTCTTTAGGCAAATCATGGGCCAATCATCCAAAGTAATGGATAGACAGATCTTGAAGGGGTCCGGGTCCTTGTCCTTGTCGTTGACATGAACGAGTCGTAACGTTTTTTCCTGGAAACAATAGCAGGGCAAGTGCCCTTTTCCAAGGAACGAACTTTAGTTGGGTCCCATCCCCGAATGAGATTCGGTCTGGAACCCTCCGCGAATCTTCAGACTCATGATTGCCTGAAGATGTGCGACATGTTTGCGCGGGAGCACAAAGGGTGAGGCGAGTTTAGGCAGAGGGTGGGTCAGGCAGGGAAAAACCCAAGGCGGGAAAGAGTGAAGAGGGGCTCGAAAAGCCTGAGTGGGAGGAAGTGGAGAGTGTGGTGAAAAGAGGACGTTCGAAAAGTCTGCCTGAGAGAGACGGGGAGGGGGGGGGAGCAAACCAGTGGCAGGAAGTTTTTTTTTTTTTTTGGCAGAGTGGGCCAAGAGTGGCGAGGACATGTGGTCCGACAGGGGAGTAGATGCAGACATGCGGGATGGGGTTTAAAGCAGCCGAAGTTGAAGATTTGCTGGGCGGCAGAGGGATGATGAAAGACGCGAGTTGGATGAGGATGCCAAGCTGTGAAGAAGACTTTAAGATCTTTCGATAAGTGTCACCCACCGACGAAAGAAAAATGTGGGGTAGGTGAAGAGGCAGCGGGAGAACGTTCAAGAATGAAAGAAACTGCGGCCGAGGCCGGAGGGAGAGACAGCGGAGTGAGCGGAAAAATCCGAGCGAAGGATGCTTCAAAGCCGAGGATGGAGCAAGAGTGGTAACGGCAAGGGAATATCTTCAATTGCCGCAGTCGACAGACTAAGCGGGTGTTTTTCGTCGAAGGATTCGAATGAGGCAAACCCAGGAGGAGAGGCCGCTGGAAGGGAGTGAAGCCGATAAGGGCCGATCTTCAACTTCCGCAGATGGGGTTGGGTGTGAGTGAGTGTTCTAACAAACGAAGAGGATGTAGACAGCGAGGGAAGAACTTCAACTGCCGTTGACGACGTAGGAATGGAGCATGTTTAGTGACCAAGTCATCCAATCAAGTGAGTCGATGGGACCGTCAAGGGAAGATGTTCTTCAACTACCGCAGACGTGGTTGGGAGTGAGACGAGTATTCCAATGGATGAAGAGGAGGGTCGCGGCGAGGAAAGAGCTTCAACTGCCATATGTGAGGAAGAAGCGGGGGCGCATCTTTCGACGAGCGATACAGTTGATGGTCGAGTCTTGCGATGAGGGTGAAGCAGCGGCTTGGAGATGTGTCGATGGGTAGACAGGAGACAAGGTGAAACGGTCGGAGGTTGGGAGAAAAGCAATGGCTGGTAATGCCGTAACACCATTTATGGAGGGTCTGCGTGTGCTGGATGGGTGGCCAAGCTGGGTGGATCGAGAGAGTTTTGAATTCCTCCAGTGTAGACAGCACTCAGGGACTGAATGCAAAAATTTACAGGCAGTGGATATTTTCGCAAACGGCACATAGGAATTATAATTCGAGACCTGGCTACAGAATGAGATATTTCATGAGGAAACAAAGCTGAAGATGCCGATATCCAATTGTCAGGGACGAAGATCGGCAAGACAATATGAAGTGTCTCAGAAGAGAGGCATGCTACATACACACGAAGTGACGACATCCTCATGTGTGTTTTCAAGCCTGTACACAAGTGGAGGATTTTGTTAGGAAAAGGGAGGAAACCTTTTGTGTTCGTGTTCAGACTTGGAAAATGGACTAACGTAGGACTATCATATACTATCAATGCTGCACTTGATGCATCTCTTCTTTGACACTGTGTCATGACAGGCGACGGACTTCTCTCTAAACTTAGAGTGTCTAGAGCCTGCACTTCTTATAATTAGGTGTGAAAAACGAACTGCTGTAACAGTTGCTGGTGTGATGACATTGCTGGAACAGAATAGTGTCTTAAGTACCATGGCTTTCCGTTGTGAATGTGCTAAAGGTAAATAACATTGTTTTGCCTGTTCGTGTTGCCCCGAGTCAAACTACACGCTTGATCGTAGGGGTAAAATGCCTATGAAGGAGAGCCTAGAAAGTGTTGGCAACATAGTGAACCCTTGTACTGTATGTAACTGGCCTTGTTACATTTTCACCTGGCCTTTTAAGAAATCCACTGATGGATTTTCCAAACTTCCCATAAATTTATGTACAAATCAATGGCATTACTGCAAACAGTGAAAGGGCACACTTTTGCCATTCAGAATCCATAGTTCATTTCACTCTAGATATAAAAGCAAAATTATAGCTTTTCCAACCACTTTCCATGGAATCGCCCGGCAGCTTACCCACACTTTCATCATTCACATGAAGCTTACCCATCCTATTGACACTTAAGCATACCCATCTAATTTACATGCAGATTACCAAATTAAGCTATCAGGGACAAAATTTCCTGGGAACAACGGAACATTTTGTTCCCATAAACTCCCGAACAGCACCCAGTTCCTATTGGAGCTAGAATTTGCTCTCACTAAGACAATTTCGTGAGTTCCCGAAAATAAAATAATCTTCCTTTAGCTTCAAGCAAGTCATTCAAGTATTTTCCTTCCATAAAGTACTAATTCAGTGAGAGTTAAGGAGGTAACTAACAATCAACAACAGCAGTAAATGGTGAAATAACTTACAGACAGCTGTTTTTACTACCGTCGTTTTGGGGTTGCATTTGTGTTAGGAGGTTGAATTTCGAATGCACTAACATCACCACTCTGCGTTTTCACCTGACGCTGCAATTATCTGCTAGCAGCACACGCTTTCTAATTATTGTTTGTGCTAGCTGTCAAGCAGCAGTGCCGTTTAAAAATGTCTATTCAAAAGTATTTGATCACAACAATAATTTAGAATAAAGATTGACTGGCTCAATTGTGACAGCGACAACGTCCATCAACAATACAGTGCAAAACCCAGTTACAGGAGTAAATATTTATAATTTGAAATTTTATTTAATGTTTAGTTTTATTAAAACAGGAAAACAAATTTAAGCAAATTCAAAGTTCAGTTCGAATTTCACTCCCTGGTGTTGATTAGGGGTGGCAACTCTTTCATCTGCGTCACACAAGTGTGTTTTCCCTCGTTGAGAAATCTTTTTGTAAATGCGCTTGTCGTTTCGTTGCAGCGCCTGAATTAAAATTACATGCTGTGCTCCACTGATGTGCGAGAGGCCTGCTGGAAGGCTCTTTGTGGGACGTTCGTTGATGGTCGTCTTCTACTTGTAAGAGAGGTTTTGGCAAAGGCTGGATGTACAGGTAAGTGAATGTTTGGAAAGGAAGGTGGTTACAAGTAAATTCATCAGGGGAATGTTTTATATTTTCAAAATGTTTTATGGAGGGTTCGAGGTTCGAGTACTTGTTGACTTTTTAGGGGCCGGTATTAGTGTGAATGGCAGAAATATAATCATGTATTCTAACATTAATCGCTCGATGATTTTCTGCAATGTATGCTGCGTTGCAGTCTGCGATTTCTCTGCTAACACCGAACTCCATGAAAGACTAGCACCTCCAAGCCCTGGCGGCCATGTCCACAACATTCCCCTGATAAATCTATAAATCCCCTTCCTTTCCAAACGTTCACTTACTTGTTCATCATCTAGCGCTCGCCGAAAACCTCTCTTACAAGTGAACAACGACCATCAAAGCAATAAGCCACACGACAGAAAAGAGCTTTGAACACACCAGGCCTTGCACACATCAGTAGAGCAGAGTGCATAATTTGAATTCACGCGCCGCAACCGAAGACGAGTGCAATGAAACTGCTTGACGAAAACGATAGAGGGTTGCCACCCCAATCGACATCAGGATGAGAAATTCGTTGAATATTTAACACAGAAACAGCAGTTGAACTGAACTGTGAATTTGCGTACGGTAACAATTATTTTCCTATTGTCCGACAAAATTAAAAGTAAAATGCCAAGCAGCATCTTTGCAACTATTATTCCTGCAATTTAGTGTTATCATGATCAAATATTTGAGCAATCTGCTGGCAAGCTACCAAACTGCACTCACCTACCCACTTATGGGAGCAAAGGCTTGCACTCAGACAATAAGTTCATTGTAACTTACCATCTAATATACCTACCGTCACAACTTACCCATATTTATCACCATAATGTACGCAACTTACTCATATTATTACCATGGTCGTTTATACGCAGCTTACTCATTATTAAGATCATTTTGCATCATACATGCAAAACCTACCGTATCCAGGTATCGAGGACACCCACCAAAATTGGCCTAACCAACAAAAACTGACAAATCACATAATTTTGTATACATTTACTGTACGCTTAAAAACACACTTTTTATCACATAATTTTGCATTCTGAACAGAAAATTGTACAATCAGGATATCAGACGCTTTGGTAGGTTTAGCACGTGATTTACATACAGCTTATTCGTTATTATTCCTGTTTTTACAATGGTTTCGTTTTTTTTTATTTTGCTTTGTTCCCTTTCCTTTTGCGTGAAAGCTAGATGAAAGAAAATAAAAGCCAAAAAGAAAAAAAATAATAACAACACCATGTGAAAACACAAGTATACGTAGCTTTATGTATACTACCCACATCATTTTAACGTTGGTAGTGGCTACTAACATGGAAGCCACCACTCCTCATAGTAAGGGTTTAGTTAGGATGCGACACCTCGTTTAATTTCTATAAAACACTTGAACAAACCAAGCCGTCTGGGTTCTTTAGCCTTAGGTACCATTTCACGATCTCCAGAGCCAGTTTACAACGAAGTAGGTTTACATTTTTGCAGTTCAGTTCACTAGGCTCGTCATGTATCAAAGTGAAAGCTTGAATAAACTATTTAAATTTATATTAACAGATTAAGTATCTCAGAAAAAGGCATGTTCATTTTCTGTTGATCGACTTCGAAGTTTCACTGCCCCTCTCATAAACGAGCATCATAATAAACGGGCACAGATTCGCTTTCGCTGCGTTGACCACACACTTCCGTATCAACAAGGTAATGACTTAAACAGTTTTGGATGAATCTAAATTTTAGGGTCACGTACATATTTCTACAAGACATAGGCGACTAAAGCTACCGAGTTCAGCGAGCTCTGTGCTGAAGCATCTTCGATCTTTTGATGAAATCCAGGAGGAGCAAGATAGGTCATCTGGCCAAGTGCTGAGCGAAAATCGAAGCTCATGCTTCCGTCCAGAACATTGCACACCCATCAACGTGTTACGGCGAGAAAGCCATCACAACGGACGACTGCGTTCGTCAATCTGATTATTTCTTTCCAAAATTGAGCAGGGCAGAGATTTTTTTTTTACCACCGTGACCCACGCTCACCATCCGGTCGCTAACATGAATTGACAGCAGATAAACACAATGCCTCTTTCCCAGGCGGGTGCCTCTTTCCTTTTATAATCCCCCATGCAGATTTCACACCGGTTTTCATGCATTAATTCGCTAGTATTTGAACAGAAAATGATGAAAATTCGTAAACCCTTACCATTAGGTAAATGCTTAACCACAAATTTGCTGCAAGCACCACCAGTTACACTCGAATTGTCATAAAACCTTACCAGGAGCAGGATCGTAAAATCAGGACGCGGCCATCTTGAAGTGGATCCATTCCCAGAAGACCACGCGGCCTAAACAAAACGCTCCGACACTTGAGCGAGAAAAAAAACGTAAACAACAAAAAAAAAAAAATTACGGTAAACTTCTTTATTTCCGCAATACATCGTTAAAAATCGCAGAATTATACAATTTTAATATAAATAATTTATTTATGTGTTCGTAACTGGACTTGTGATAATGTACTGTGTAAGGAGTCGGGGTTGCTGAGCAAAGCTGGATTCAGGCCTTCAGGGCACTGAACCTGGAATATGTAGACCGTATGCCGGTCCCAGGAGCACAGAGACAGAAAGGGTGGGCAATCTTGTAGCTTTGACTTGTCTCCTAGGACTAATCCCCCTTTTAAGAAACAGAAAGCTATTTCCTGTTGACCTTGGCGATGTTGCAATCAATACAGTAGAGAACTCAAGGAGGGTAAAGGAATTACTAGAATTAACCAATCCCGAAAAGACTTGACCTTAAAAAAAAAAAACAAGTAGCGGCACAATAATGGTAAAATGTAAGCCCCCCCCCCCCCCCGACTGACGGGGTTACAAGCACGAATACATTAGTAGGATTGGGGGAAAAACCAAGGGTACAGTGCGTTGCTTGTGTGCGCGAAAAAAAAGCTGCGAAAAAAAATGCTGCTGAAAAAAGCCTGGTAAAAAAAACGATGGAAAAGGTCATTAAAAAACCACGGAGGGAAAGATTCAAGGGGAAAAAGCGTGAATAAAATATAATGAAAATTTTACAAAAACAACTTCCTAAATGTATTCACCATTCATTAGCTGACGGAAGTGTATACATCATTAGCTCCTAGCTGAACCCAAACATTTGTCCAAGACTTAATAATCACCTTTTGAATCATTAAATCAAAACTTGGAAGTCACAATTTTACTCCCAAATTCCTTAACTAGGAAAATGGTGGGGAGAAAGGAATCTAGGAAAAAAGGTCCGGGGAGAAAGGGTACAGGAAAAAAGGTCCGGGGAAAAAAAGTCTGCGTAAAAAGGTCTTGGGAAAAAAAGGTCCGTAGAGAAAAAGTCGGGAAAAAGGAATTGGGGAAAAACGGTCCGCGGATAAAAGGTCCGAGGAGAAAAGGTCCGCGGAAAAAACGTCGACTATAAACTATAATAAAGGCCTTATTAATTAGCGTAGACCAATGCGCGGTTTGCACTATTTTGTCTCATTGGGCAGGGGGGGGGGGGGGTAGATGAAGGAACACGTAGCCTTTGGTTTGGTCGGCCCGATATATCTGTGTTTGAAAGTACATTTTGCATTTCATGCCAACAGGTTAGTTGTACACCCAGTCTTTCTTAATTAAGCTGTTCACTTTACTATTACCGGTATTTATACTTAGGCCGGCCATACCCCAGTTTGTTAGTATATCTCGGATTGAATCTAGGAAAAAAAAGCCGCGGAAAAAAAAGCCTGGAAAAAAAAGCTGATGGAAAAAAAAGCCCCGGAAAAAAAAGCTGATGGAAAAAAACGCCGATGGAAAAAAAGCCGCGGGAAAAAAGGCCATGGAAAAAAAAGCTGATGGAAAAAAAGGCCGATGGAAAAAAAAGCCGTGGAAAAAAAAGCCGATGGAAGAAAGAACGCGATAAAATCCTGGTTCAAAGTTTACAAAAATACTACCTAAATGTAGTTACGTGTGTATTAATCATTCATTAGCTGCATGTTGCTCGATCAAGGTCACCTTTGGAATCCCGAAAAGGAAAAGAAGTCACAAGTTTTCTCCCAACTTCCTTAACAGGGGAGGTGGTGGGGGAAAGGGTCGTCCTCAGTTTGGTCGTGTGTCTAAATTATTCACTTTTTTTTTGCAGTGAGGGGGGAGGGGGAGGAGAGGGTGGCGGGAAAGGGATACGATCCAGAAAAAAATATTAAAATCAGCTTTTTTTCCAGGCCTTTTTTTCCGCGGCTTTTTTTTCCCAGGCTTTTTTTTCCGGTCACGCTCGGATTACTTGAAAAAAGTGCGCATGCTGTTTATCGTTATACTAACTTTCACATTATTTTTTGTTGTTTCCTTTTTTGCGTGTATTTTGTTATGGAGCAATGTGGTATCTGCAAAAAAAGAGGTGCTCCTGGCCGAAACGGATACCATACAATCAGGAGCCTATAGGCTCATGATACAATGTAATGGTTGTGACAAATGGTTTCACCCTCAAGGGTGCTTCGGTATGACCGATTCGTTATTCAACATATATTCTGTTAACCTCGATGTTGACTGGTTTTGTGCTGACTGCTAGACAAATCTGTCAAAAAATTCCGGCCAACTTTCAAGTTTAATTACTGCCCTCCAAGACCTAACAGTGGAATTAAAATCTATACTAACCAAGCTATTACAATTAATACTCAGCGTCTAGATAAGCATGATAAGCTTTTTGAAGAGTTAAACTCTAAAATTGAAAATAGGAGTGCCCAGCAGCCTGCTGCCTTTCTAACACTGATCAGATGTACCCGGAATTTAAAAACCGGTTTCAACGTGAAAACAATGTAGTCATTTTCAACTATAAAGATGACGACGCAATTTATCAGTCAGCCTATTACCTACAAGAACTTTTCAAGTGCTTGCAAATCCCGTCGCCAACGGAAAATGTTACATACGCACGTTTGGGTTCGTACGACCAAAATAAAACTAGGCCCCTTAGAGTCACGTTGCCTCATATTAAAATGAAACAGTTGCTGTTTAAAAATGCCAAATTTCTGAAGTCGAACACTTTATATTCTAAGGTATTTATAAAGCCAGATCTCACAACAAAAGAGCAGCAAAGGCAGGACAAAGAGTTGAGACTTGAAGGAGCACATCAGCGTTCACAAAGGAACTTGGTTGGCATTCGCAATGGTAAAATTGTTCCCATCCCACGTAAGGCAAATGATCCCTCACTAGTAACCCAAAATATACCAAATTCTCAACTACCCACTTAAAAACCAACATACCCAAATAACCTCAGCCACCTCCCTTGTTTCAAATCCACCCTTAACTTCTACAACAGGAATAAATCCACAAACCCCTTAAACGACTGACAGTACAATACCCCAGGTTACCTCTAAATCCTTTGATACGGTTGCTGCCCCTTTAGATGTTGTTCCGCAACCCAGCTTGCAAGGAATCTAGGAAAAAAAAGCCGCAGAAAAAAAAGCTGCGGGAAAAAAAGCCTGGAAAAAAAGCTGATGGGGAAAAAAAGCCGCGGGAAAAAAGCCCCGAAAAAACAAGGTGATGGAAAACAAAGCCGATGGAAAAAAAGGCCAATGGAAAAAAAAAAAGCCGTGGAAAAGAAAGCCGATGGAATAAAGAGCGCGATAGAATCCTGGTTGAAAATTTAAAAAAATACTACCTAAATGAAGTTACGTGTGTATTAATCATTCATTAGCTGCATGTTGCTCGATCAAGGTCACCTTTGGAATCCCGAAAGGAAAAGAAGTCACAAGTTTTCTCCCAAATTCCTTCGCTGGGGAGGTGGTGGGGGAAAGGGTCGTCCTCAGTTTGGTCGCGTGTCTA
>JAHWFP010177554.1:63771-83928 GCA_023313725.1 Lithobius niger
CACGGTGGCGGGAAAGGGATACGATCCAGAAAAAATATTAAAATGTTTGCAGAAAAATATCAAAATAACTCTAAAAACAAAAAAAAAAGGTAAAGGAGTTCGGGAATAAAAGTATGCTTTCCGGAATTTTCTTTTAGTTATCCAAGTTACGTAGTTAAGGCAAATTTATGATTTCCTGTTTATCCCTCCCCCCCCCCCTCCTATCCAAATTATGGGGGAAACTCGTCATCTCGTGATTTATCCTTTATACGATCGAAGGTCACCCGACCAAAGTGAGGACGACCCTTTCCCCAACAACCTCCCCAGTTAAGGAATTTGGCAGGAAACTTGTGATTTCTTTTCCTTTCGGGATTCCAAAGGTGACCTTGATCGAGCAACATGCAGCTAATCAATGATTAATACACACGTTAAGTGCACTTAGGTAGTATTTTTGTAAATTTTCAACCAGATTTTTTTGCGCTTTTTTTCCATCGGCCTTTTTTTCCATCAGCTTTTTTTTCCATCTGCTTTTTTTCCGAGGCTTTTTTTTCCCGTCACCTTGCAAGTCCGTCTCACCAGAGGCAACAAAAAATCAACAAACAAATAATCGTTATTTACATTAATGCTTAATCGTTGTGTAATAAATTTGTTGAAGTTGAGGCCCTCACCACGTTGTACCACCCCCATGTTTTGGCGTACAGAAACCTGGCTACGTCCTGATAGGCCAGACTACAATCTCCCAGGCTATTCCTTGATTGATAGATGTGATAAAATTGGCAACCCGATAGGTGGTGTAGCTCTCTTTTTGTACAAAATGGATTACATGCATCGAAAGTGGTTGTTGACACTGATTTCGAAAGTTCATGCTGGATCAGATTGATGCTAGGCTCTCACTCTTGTATTATTGGTGTGGTTTACCGTTCTCCAAATTCTACTTTCGAAAATAATGTAAGCCTTCTTTCTGTGTTAAATAACTTTAAAAATGCAAATCTACTTTTATTTGGAGACTTTATTTTTCGGAACATAAATTGGGATTTTTTTTACTGATGATAACAAAGCTGCCCCATTCTTAGAAACCATCCTGTCTTTAAATTTGACTCAGCATGTGCAAAAACCTTCTAGGGGAGGTTCGATCCTTGATCTTGTCTTTTCGTATGATTCAACGCTAGTCTCATCAGTGGAGCACATAGGTAAACCAGGAAACTCTGACCATGACGTACTCCTATCCAAAATCGATTATTCCGAAAATGCACGGGATCAAGCCACAACTAACCTAAACTATAAGCGACTGCCTTTCTTTCTCAATTAAATCCCTTATAAAAATCTTTGCACTTGGAACAAGTTACAGAATTTTCTTTCCAATACCATAACGTTAATTGAGTATACCACCATTCGTAAACAAGTTAATCGTCCAATTTGGATGTCTGAACTCTCAGCTTCTAACTATAAAATAAGGTGCAAATTATGGGCTGCTTACAGAAGGTCTGGAAACCGTGCCATTCTAAATGACTATTTACCACTAAACCATATTGTTCAAACCGCATTAAAACAGGAAAAAAAAAAACGTACGAAGTATAATTAGCCCAAGAATCAAGGAATTCCTCCAAAAGTTTTTCAAGTACGTAAAATCCAACCATATTTCTAAACCATGCATCGTTATCACAAACTTTAATTTCTGATCCCTCACAAATGGCAAATTTATTATGCATTGTGTTTGCAGAAAACTACTCATTTGAGCCGGTGTCGATTTTTCCTCGGGTTCAAAAATTGTCAGTGTGTATACCACCACTCGTTTTACTCACGCTAATCTGATGACTGCTTTTTCTAAATTAAAGCCACATGATTCTGCTGGACCAGACGATATACCATCAGAATTTTTGATTGCTGGAAGAGATGTATTGATTCCTGTTCTTGTTCTTGTTCCTACTGGATATGTTGGATATGCTAACTTTGTTCCCGAAATTGGCGCAAAGCCTATATTACACCTATCTTCAAGAAAGGTCTTCACACCGACCCTCGAAACTATAGACCAATTAATATTACGTGTCATTGCCCTGAAGACCCTTTGCCTTGAAGTTCTTCGCCCGAAGAAGAGCCTTCATCCTGAACTCACTTTGTTCGAAGGAAGACTTCGCCCGAACGTCCGTTCGACCGAATGGGGGACCCTTCGTCCGAACGTTGCCCTTTCACACACCTTTGCCGTCATATGGACCCAACAACGTCTCACAAGTCTCCGTCCCCACCTGCCAGCCCTCTGCCCGAAGATCCTCAAATCGTGACCCTTCCATCTCCTTCACTTGCTGTGAGGCTCGTAGGGCCCCGAGTATTGCTGTGGAAAGCCCAGGGCGTAGAAATGGCCCTTAGCTGATGAACTGTGATCCTGATGTTGTCATTGATGCAGTTGACATGCAGAGCTGGTGCTTACGATGACCATCTTGATCCAAGTTGCGAACGTCCTGGCAGAGGTCTCGCCCTGATCTGTGTAGAAGGGAATGAAAAGCTGACTGCGGCTCTTACAAAGTTTGTTGTTGTCCTCTGTATGTAGAAGCGTAGAGCCCGTACTGGACAGAGGAGGCATTCAGGTTCATCACCAATCAACTTGGAGAGAACTGGAATTATAATTGGTCGGGACGGCTCGCAAGGGATTTGAGTCATACTTGCAACCTTGAAGATGGAGTTTAAGGCCGAATGATAACCTAGGATAATTGATCCTGTGAGGCCTTCCTTGAAAAGATAAGTGAAGAAAATCAGAAGCTCGTGCTAAGGAGGATCGACAGGATTGACTTTCTTCTAGTTACATCAACAAAACCATCTCTTCAGTGGTTGTCGTAAATTTTTATGGTAGATCCTCTGATGGGTTTACTAGCGATGCTGATGGCTTGTTCTTCAAGAATTCCTGCTGCCCTGATGACTCCGATGATAGTAGCCACCAGGGTAGGTGCAGATTTCTGGATGGCCGATGAAAAGACCCAGAAGCTGAGGGAACCATGTTGCATTGAGGTCCGATGCGGAACGGAGAACGACGTCACAAAGGAGAAGGAACAAGTTGAAAAGAGCTTGGGCAGTCATTTCATAGAATGAGAGGTGGCAAAGCATGCCTTCGCAAAGACCAGGGTTGTCAGAAAAGCCAGGCGCTTGGCGTAAAGGTGGCCTGACCCACAAGCTTCTCGCGCAGAGCGTCGGCGACGGTGTTGAGCATGTCAGCTTGTGAAGCGGATCGCAAACCAAGACTGCCGAAGGAACTTCAATTTTCGTTGAGCTCTGCAAAGCAGTACCAAAACCCATCTGCGCCTCAGCGTGCGGAGCCCAAATTCGGGATGAGCATCGAAGTGCTTTGGGCTGGCATATCCAACCCCGAAAGGCTTGAAGAACCATGACCCATGCTCGAGTGTGGCGGGTAAGGTCCTTGTTCAATTCTAGCGGTTCACCCATGTTGAAAAGAAGACTTCTGTTGCGTACAAGCGTAGCAAGAGGCTGAGGACGGAGCGACGTCTTGGACTTCGGTTACGTAACCGAAGCCGAAACCTGTCGACAAATCCCTGTTCTTGACGGGTTCTGAGCCGGAGGAGGACAGTTTGTTCAGGAACCAGTCAGGAATGATGTCTGCGACTCTCTTCTCAAGATCAGACAACGGGATTCCCAAAATGTTGTCTTCCCCATGAGAGCTCTCAAATAAAGTAAGCATGGCGAGGGCTGTTGACTTGGTCGAAGGGTCTTCTGGAACGATAGACGAAAAGGTGGAACTATTGTGAGGATGAAGCTGATGGTGACCTGTTGATTGCTGTAAAGCAGAATCCAGCTCGCTGTCGGTGAGAAAGGCCGGGACTGGCGAGAGAAGGGGAGTTGGATACAAGCACCTGGTGTGGAAGGGAGGATGCAACGTGTAGGGTTGGCAACTTGGATGGAGGGAGGAGGAGAAGCAGGTCTTTATTGATAGAACAAACTCTGCTAATTAAGTTGTGTGTTCCTTTGCGATGTAATAATGCGTGGTAGACAACAATAACTGAGCAAAAAACGGCTTCTCCGTTTAGAAAAAAAACATTAGAGCTCGCATCCCCATACTCACAGCCCTGAAGGTACTCGAATAAAAACGGATTAGAGTTCACTCGAACGCAACAAACTATAATTTGAACTATAATTTGTGTTCATTTTGTGTATGCATTTTTATCTTTCAATTTTGTAGCGTTTTGCTGTTTATGTCGTCTTTTTTATGTGTGTTTGTGGGTTTACGTTTTGCGAATTAGAGTTCAAATTATAGTTCGTTGCGTTCGAGTGAGCTCTAATCCGTTTGTATTCGTGTACCTTCAGGGCTGTGAGTATGGGGATACGAGCTTTAATGTTTTTTTTTCTAAACGGCGAAGCCGTTTTTTGCTCAGTTAATTTGTTGGCTTTTTTCGCTTCCATTTTATACGTGTCCACTGTCCACCGATTTTTGTTTTCGAAAAAACGGAACATTAGAAATGGATACTTATGTTTAGGTTCCGCCGAAGGTTTGTCCCATGACTATTATTTGATGGCAACACATTAGCGTATTTCTGAATTTAGGATGCGTCAACTCGGTGAGTAGTTGATTCAGGATTGTTTCAGTATCGTGGCAACAATCGAGGAAACAATTCAACTGGCTTCCCGAAGCCCGCAATGAAAAAGTGAATAAGTCACTCAGTCATGTCGGCCGTCCAATTTTGAGACTTTAAGACTTCACACCCTACGGTTTAAAACTTGAAGATTTAAGGAAAAATCAAGACCATTTAATTTTGGTTCTCCACAACGAGCTAGCTAACTCAAACAACGACAATGTTTCCCGTCATCCAACCATCGTTGCATCTTGTTCCAGTGAGCTATAATCCGATATTGTGCGCTTCGCCTATTGTTACATGTTGCAGCATTGTAACATTTTGACACTGTTAGCCGCTCCGCCTCCTCCTCCTGTCCAATTTTCTGAAATTCTCGTGCGCAAACGAACTCTAATAAGCACAGCCTGCCGGCCGTGCTAATGAACTGCATTTCCCTATTCAAATTTATGTTTCATTACCTCATCCCAACTACCAGTTTTTGTGTAAAAAACTCAGCAATATGAACTCCACTAGCATGTGCTATGCATGGGTGGTGTTTGATGCACCGTTTAAAACATTGGGACGATTTGCTTTCTCATGTGTTTGTTGTGAAAGGAGTGTATGCCGTCTGTCTTTTTACACCCACTGGCTAGAAAACACTGATTTTCATTTGCTTCGCTCTCTCAATCAGTTCCTCCCTTGATCCGGACTTAATGCACTTACGTATGAATCTTTCGACCAGAAATAAAGGGAATACGCCTTTGTACACCGGAAATAAATAAACAAGCCTTTGTACAGCAAAGTATAAATCGTTAGCCCGCTGGCTTTGTCGATTTTGTTCAATATTTTACAGAGTTTCACTAATCCTTAAATTTTAATCATCTACAGCGACAGAACCTTTAGCCAGTGGTTTAATATTAAGTTATATATACGTGAAGCATTGTTTTATCCGTTAAAACGTACGTTTTCAGTTTGCGCACACTGGCTGCCAAACGCTGATGACCCCTGATCCATACTCTATTCACTTTCATGTGAATATTTCTACCGTTAATAAATAAATACGCCTTTGTACAGCAAAGTGGAAACCTTTAGCCCTCTGGCTTTGTCATTTTTTTTCAATATTTAACCGAGTTTCACTAATACTTGTATTTTAATTGTCCACAACAACAACCCGTGAGCAGACGGCGTCTTTCACAGTACAGACAATACGTTGGAGGTATGGGAGGGGGGGGGGAGGAAAAGAGAAGAGAGCAAGGTTCAAATATGAAAAAAAGTAGAAAGGAGTGATCGTGGGGAAACTTATGTATTTGTTCCAATATAGAAACCAAAATTCCCCCCTCCGCCCAAAAAACCCGTGGCGTGGTGACATGAATTTAACACACTTTTCTTAACTGTTGTTGGTGGCTTCTGTTACTTCACTATTGGTGGCTGGCATTACCAATTCTTCAGTATTGGTGGCTGGCATTACGACTCTGCAAATTTTCGTTTTGTGTTTTCACATGCTTGCAACTCGCTTTGCACTATCTTTGCGTCTAGTTAGCGCTTTTCCTTCCGTAATTCCACGTTTTCCTTTTTAAGCCGTCTGTTTGCAATCGTAATGCAATCTGTACTTTGACTGAAACCATACAAACGTTTTAACAACACAAACGTTTTACACACACAGAAAGATTCCTATTTTAAGCCAGTCTGTTTGCAATCGTAATGCAATTTCAAGGAAGTTGATGTCCCCCTTTACTCTTCTGGAGTTTTTGTACGATTAGTACTTAAAATAGTCATATTGTAAAGTCCCAATCTGGCGGTGTTGACGACAACTGTGTTGTCATCCAGTGAGAGGTAGTGTAAACCGTACTGCCATCCAGTGACGGCGCCAGGGGTGGGCCATGCCCCCCCCCCCCCAACACTTAGGTCACCACCAGAAAATGAAATAATAAAAAAAATACTTCCAGGCTAACTTTGAAATCAAATGAATAATCAGAGCTTTTATTTTTTTAGTTTATTTTATTTAGGTATATATTTTTTTTAGCAACATTGCAGTATATGTGTAGCCTAATTTCTTTTGTGTGTTTATGGGGCTTATTTTACAAATAAATTGTACTGTATTGAATCTTAAGTTACGATCAGGTTGAATTAAACGGAATAAAAGTGCGTAATGTGGTTGCCTTGAAAAAATTCTTGGCCCACTCTAGTTTCCACATGTGCCCTCTGTCGGGCCCCCCCCCCCCCAAACAATTCAGTCCTGACGCCGTCACTGCTGCCATCCAGCAGTAGTGTGCATGTTTGTAAAGACATTGTTGTTGACAATCAACGCAGCATTGACACAACACTGTAACTAGTTTTTATTAATGTAGATGCTGGCTCTCTGTAGTGTGGCATGAGCTTTTAAAATTCAAAATTCTGACATCCTACCTATTTCAGCATTCTCACGCAACTCACCATATTCCAATCCACCCACATTAAGGCAAATTTGAAATTAGCCAATAGCGAAAATCATACACTAGAAATAGCGTAATTCAGTAAGCCACCTTTATGCACTTACGTTTCGTCAGAGTGGCATGACCCAGATTCGAACCGGCTACCCAGTTCGCCCCCAGATCACTTGCATAGCACCTTAATCGCTATGGCCACATCCTCCACTGCCATAAAGATAACTCACTGAACCCGATATAAAAGTCACAACCGTGACCAGGGCTCCATTCGACCGAAATTCACTCGGCCATAGACAATGGAGAGGGAAGACAAATCATACACTCACAAGGCTCAATAAAGGAGCCTTTATTGAGCCTTGTGAGTGTATGACTTGTCTTCCCTCTCCATTGTATGGCCGAGTGAATTTCGGTCGAATGAGCCCTGGTCACGGTTGTGACCTTAATAACGGGTTCAGTGAGTTATCTTTATGCCAGTGGAGGATATGGCCATAGCGATTAAGGCGCTATGCAAGTGATCTGGGGCGAACTGGGTAGCCGGTTCGAATCCGGGTCATGCCACTCTGGCGAAACGTAAGTGCATAAAGGTTGCTTACTAACCTACGTTATTTCTAGTGTACGATTTTCGCTAATTTTCAATTTTCCTTAATGTTATTTCCAGCGATTTATGTCTATTTATTAATTTACCCACATAACGTTTTGTCCCATCAGTGTAGTAATGACCTTTTGGGATAAACCTGGCAAATTCCACACGTATTGTATTTCAATCGGTAGTGCATGTGCTTGTTTCCTGTCTGCCGATGGTTACGAAAAAGTGGAATGTACTGAAAAAGAAATGCACCTACAGAATTTCTTCATGGTCTTTTCCCCCATCCCAGTTAACATGTGAAAGGATTCCACAGAAGAAGCCATTGAGTCGAATGGCATCGGCTCCTGTCTCCGAAACCTACAATACCATGAATGAGGATAAGTTCACTAAACTGCAAGACTTGCTAATAAAGAAGAAGGATCTGTCCTGGGACGATCAACGTCCTCGATCACAAGCTCGCCTTTGTTTCAGAACCAAAACCCGGTTGTGCACCCAGCTTATCAGTCGTCCCAGTCTACAAAGTAAGAGATCGAATGCAAGATTAAGTAACTTCAAGACGAAGGAAAATAGAGCCTTCCAACAATTCTTGGACTGCCCAGGCCTTCCAGAAGAATAGTAAAGAAGGATTTCGTCCTGTGCTAGACTACTGCTCTCTCAGCGCTCAGATCAGGGCTGACAAGCTTCAAACACCAAATGTTACTGAAACCATCAATTTCCACATCGCTCAATGTAGAATCTAGTTGCCACAACATCCTCTACAGCCAGACTCGATAGTTTGTACTACAGTCCTGCCTTCATTAGCCACAAAGGAACCTTCAGCTGGAGAGTGATACCTTTCGGGCTCTGCACCGCAACGGCAGAATTCCAAACAGCAATCGCCCTCGGTGACCTCATTGGCACTGTCTGCACCGTTTATGTTGGTTAACGACTAACATCATCACGAGTGAGTCTTGGAACGATCACCTCACAGGCCTTGGAAGTGTTCGAGGTATTGCAAAAGCATGGGTTTACGCTTTACACGAAATGTCATTCACAATGCCAGGTTTTCAAGTGACCCGCCATCTGCCTGGTTCGACTCCAATTGAACAGGACGTAGCCCAATCACACTTCCTCTAACGCTGAAAAGGAAGGGTTGGACCAGAGGTGAGACTGAAGCACCTTCACAAGCTATAGCTATTACAAATCCGCAGTAAAGTGTTACCAGTAGGCATCAGCCTTCTCGCATGTGAATTGTGTGGCACTCGCCATTTGGCCAGTAGACTAGTGTTGGGCAGTACCTGAAAATTTTCAGTCGGTGCCGGTACCAAGTTTAGTACCCCGGTACTCGTTTTTTTCTGGTACTTATGGAAGAGGCTGTATTTGGTATTATAGTGCTGTGGTCGTAACACTCGATTTTTTAATAATAAATTTTATTGAAAAATGTGTTTTGTTGATATAGTTTTAATAGAGAAATGTATAGAATCTGGGGGGGCGGCGGGGGGGTGTGGCCCGCGATTCACACTTAGTGCATGTTTCACACATATTTGAAAAAAAAACATCTCTAAAATTTGCTATCCAAGTAGAAATGCAAATATAAACAAACACTGGTTATAGCATCAAAGTTATGCAAATTTGGCTCCACTTTGTGCTTTTATTAGAATTCCAATTTACTATTGTTGATCTTTAGCTGTTTTTTGCACTGCTTTAAGCCCTACAACACAAGGACTAAATGAACTATTGTTATAATTTTAGGGCCTTTTTCATATTAAAACAATACCGGTATTTTAACATTTTTACGCCTCGTTACGCCGTGGGAACCGGTATACCGCCCAACACTATGGTAGACATTAAAATGCACTCGCTATTGTCCATTACCTCCTCGCCACGTATCCACAATTTTAGCAGTTGTGCTACTACTTAATGCTTAAATATTGTCTGCATTAGTCTAACTCTCCAATCAACTAAAGTGGCTAGCGACAGTGTTACGCACTTTGGAGAGCCCTTGTAATTCTGCACACAACGCCACAAACCGCTTGTTTCTAGCTAATACGGTTCCCGAGATATGACAATTTAAGCATCAGGGTTTGTTAATCAGTCACCATTTTGGCGAGTAGCTCTAAAAACCAAGTCGCCAACTGCTGAATTTTCCTCACCGTTTGGCGAGTGGTGACCGACATTGGTGGTTGATAGGCATGTGAGAATCATTTATTTCATGTCAGAGAGTGCAAGGCTATTCAAGAAGTCACTCCCGTCCTGAAACACCAATGCCGAAACCAGAAATTACCCCTCAACCACATGTATGTAACAACAGAGGCATTGTTCAGATTCTGGCAAATGTCTGAAGATTCTGAATTTACCCCAGGAACATATATATAGCCACTTAAAAATAAATTAAATAGATCGCGCGAGTGGTAAACCCTACTACAAAAAATTAGACTTTTTTTTTCTTTTGTATTGCAAAAAAAAAAAAAAATATTGGAGCCTACATGTTGTAGTGCGAGCATAACGTACGTTTTTTGAAGCAGCAACTGTGTTCGTTTAACACCAGGTTCAGCTGGATTTCGAGTGCACATAATGTTGCACACTGAATAAAAGTCTTTCTTTAGATTTGTGTCACACTCGCTGCATAGGCAACGTTGGCAAATTGTTGGTTGCACCCTACGCAGGCAAAACCTGTTAGTGTTGTTGGGGAAAGACTAGGTTATTTGTATTGATGTGGGTGGATGGTGTTTGTTTGAACACTTAGTGCTGTCGACTTTGCAAAGCAATTTTGGTTGACTTGATGCCAATGACCAGGTACTACATGCCTCCCCGACCCCCAAAGAGGAAATAAATAAAATAAACATCGGAAATAATTCTGACATTATCTTGGCCGGCCCCCGGTGGTAATCTGAGGTTTATCAATATCGAATCCCCGGGTTGCACTTTCCATTACCGTAAATCGTGTATCAAAAGCCCATGGGCGTGTAAAATGCATTTGTCTAAAATTGGGGGGTGGGCGTTAAAAGTATTATCTATTTTCTAAACTAAATTGTGTCCAGAGAGGGAGTTTTCTATCACGGAAAGGTCCACGTTAATACAATCATTTGCGTACATGATCTGCATTCAGTCTAGCATTAACACAATGTCTTTATTCTCATTTATTTACAAATTTAGGTTATTGTATGGTCTCCCCTCCAAAATTCAACATAATTCCAACTAAAACTAGTTTCTGACCATACAAACTTTCGGTAACATGAGCGGTTCAAGATCGTGAATACGATAAGGCCTATGCCAAAAACAAGTGACGTGCATGATCTGGATTCAGTCTAGCGAAAATGCAATGCCTTTATTCTCAATTACCGTAGTCACAAATTCAGTTTATGAGATCGTCCTCCTTCCAATGTCTAACATAATTAAAAGTTAAAACTAATTTCATTAACTTTCAAAAAGGACGTGATTCACGACCGGAAAGCACATGTGTTGTTTGCAAGTTGACATCGTTTTTTTTGTTCTTCCTGGAGAGTCTGGACGTGTGGGAACCTCGGTAGTGGACGTGAGGAACCACAAGAGGTTCCAAACATCCAGACTAAGTAAGCGCTTGAAACATTCGGTCACAGCATCCATTATAATGTTACTCTGCTTGGCGCTTCCCGGTTGTGAATTGCTTTGTCCGTTTTGTAGGTTGGCCCAGAAGCAGAATATTTTCAGCCGGTCTGCGACAAGTTTTTTTGCAAACTAAAAACGGTCTGCGGGAAGAGGGAGGTGTCTGCAGGTGGCAGGAAGGGGGTGAAGGTGGAATATTGCATTGTGCAAAATTTTGAGTGAGGTCCATTTGGTTCATGAACAATTTTCTTGCAAGAACTTTTTTCTAGACCTTTGTAGGTTGTTTTTGCTAAATAACTTGAGAACGACCAAAACTATCGTCATGACAATAGCACCATTCAAGAGCTCTCGAAAAAACGGTTAAAATAGTGTATTTGAACATCAAAATCGGTCAATTTTTGGCGTAATTATCTCAAAAAGAAGAGCAGGAAACAAAAAGTGTATGATAAATCGTACTGCAACTCTACCAGTAACTCTGCAACGCTCTGATTCTGCTACAGGGTAGGCTGGTGATGGTTAGAAATTAGTTTTAACTTTAAATTATGTTAGTTATCGGCAAGTGGACTATCTAAAAACTAAATTTGTAAATAAATGAAAATATCGGCATTGTGTTTTCGCCAGAAAATGCACGTCATTGATCGGTGAAAACCACGCTCGTCATATTACTGTGTAAGTTCGTCCAATTTCAGTCATCAATTCCGAGAATTATGGAGAATATTACCGCTAAACTTCACAACGAAGACACCTTCAATGTCTTGCGAATTTTCAATGGCAAACTGCCATCTTCCTCAGGCACTTTTGACAAAGTATCAGCCTCTTTACACCTACATCGTCTGCTACGATCGTAGCAATCTTCAAGTTTTCATTTAACGTCCAAAGTATTATTGGGTACGATTTTATAGGCTTCCAACTTGTGCATTCCTCTCTCCCATCTACAGTTCAACCCCTACTCTTGTCTGGCTACGGTCAGAAACAAGCAGCGTGGCGGCTGCAGTTACGTAGGCATAGGAAAGACACCTATGCCTTTTTGAAAAAAATTTTTGATCCAAATGAAACATGGTTGGAATTTTGAATTTCTGGAAATTTGGTCAGAAGCATGTTACGTACTTTGCCTAAGAAATATGAAGGCTTGGTAAATGGACATATGAACTTAAACGGTGCATTCATCGATGCAGTGCAAGGCGCTGCGTTAAAAAAAAAGGCAACCTAAGCAAGCACGTACGGTCTTTTTTTTTTTAAATGCAACCAACTTGAAATCATGGGAAATTTAAAGGACTTAACTTTTGGTCTTCAAAAAATACTTTTTTAGAGAAACAGCAGATTTGTCAACTTTAGAGAACACCTTCTCAGTAAGTGTGAAAGTATTATTAAGTTATTTAACGGTGCTGGTAGTGGGTAGTGGGGTAAGCGTTAACTTTTATATTTAACGAAGATTTGAACAAAAAATACATTTTAACAAGGATTTAAAAAATTGACCTTTAAAGAAAAACAAATTAAACGTTAAATAATTTTTTTTAAATGCTAATCAATTTTGGAATATTGCTACGCAGTTTTGAGTTTGCATCGCAGTTGTTGCTACGCAATTTTTTTGCCATAATTCTAGCCCTGAATAAGCCTCTAGATCTTACATCCACAAAACATATATGCAAGTCTCTTAAATAAAAATAACTAATTTGACCACCAAGGAAATTTTTTCAAAAGCACTTTATTGCTAAAGTGATACTTTTTTGCAACGTATGTTAGGACAATCTCTTATAAAGACAGCCCTAGAATCTCACATGAAATATAAACTGCTTTCATAAATAATGCACATTCAGTCCAATGCATTACAAAACAAGCCCTATTAAGAGTCACATTCGGCTTTAAGTTTTCCGGCAGCAGATTTAAGTTTCATTTAATTTGGAACACCAGTTTTCCCCTCAACAACACAACTGTGAACAATGTACTTTGAAAAATAGACAAAACCTATATCGCAATAGCCGCAAATTTTGGGGCGATCCAACTCATGAACATGCAAATGCCGTTTGAGGCTTAAGTAAGTCTTAAACCCCTTTCCACACTCGGCACAACCAATGGCTTGTTTACCGTCACTGTGGCGAGATGCAATGTGATGGTTCAAAGTCTGTTTTGTGATAAAAGACTTACCACAGAAATTACACGACGGACTTTCTCCGGTGTGAGTTGCCATGTGCAAGCGTAAGGAATCTTCTAAACTAATGGCTTTATGACATATGGGACAATTCATACCACCCTGCTTGTGAATAATATGCTCGTGAATAGTCAAATTAGCCTGTTTAGTAAATTTACGATTGCACATGGTGCAAAAGAACCTCTTGCGTAACGAAATCTTCTCATCGTCATTCTGATGCGTCCTTAAATGGTTGCTTAAGTTGGAACTGCTTTGAAAAATCTTGCCGCATTCTTCGCACTGATGGGCAAGATTAACCCTTTCCTTATTCCGGTGACGGTATAAATGACAAATGAGGGTCGTCTTGAAACGAAATCGACTCCCGCATTCATCACACGTTGAAGGTCGCCCATCCCCCCAAGAATTTTGGCCAGTCACTCTCGAACTACTCCTTACACTGCTTGTTGATCTTCTTGACTTAAAGCCATACAGGACTGCCAATTCGGGATGTGTTTTACGAATGTGAGTCCTTAGATGCCCGTCCGTACAAAAAGCCATCTGACATCTGCGACATTGCTTAGGAAAACGCTGTGCGTGCTGAAAAAGGAAGTGCCGCTTTATATCCCGACTTGACTTCATTACTTTCAGGCATAAAGTGCACTGAACATCTTTCGCTGGATGAACACATCTGGTGTGTGCTTGTATTTCAGATAGAGAGATAAACTTTTCCATGCATACGCTGCACGTAAATGTTTTTCCGCCACGAGGAAAGTAATGTTTTGTTTGGGGCGATTTCGGTTGATGTTTTATTACGTGACGGTTAAAGGAATCAATAAGCGAAAACTGCATCGGGCACTTTTCACAACGATATTTGCGTTCTTCCGGCAACAAATTTGTTTGATGAATGTCTACATGTTGTGCCAAACGACGCAACGTTGTAAACTTGCCGCCACATTCTTTGCATTCGTGAGGCTTTTGTTCCAAATGTGTCACAAGATGACTTTTTAAATTCATCACGCACAGGCCACACACTTCACACACATGGCCCTTGCCTCTCTGAGGATTTCGAGTACTTTCTTTCTCAGTTTTCAAACTTTTTTCTGTATGGGATTCAACGTGCATTTGGTAACGCTTATCTGTTTTAAATATTTTGTTACATATGGGACAATTACGTTCAATTTTCACTGGTTTCGGTGGCTTAAGAGATTTTGGTTTCAAATGACGCATCATGTGTGTTCGAAGGCTACGACTTGATGCAAACACTTTATCACAAAACCAGCAGAGATTACGTTTATTACGTGACTTTTTGACAACGGCTTCATCCTTATGTTTAGCTATCTCTTTAGGCTTCAGCTTCGCTTTCGATTTTAGGCAAGTCACAGATACAGGTTGCAAAATCATAGGTCTACTTACTTTTCCAAGACTGTCATCATTAGAAGAAAGTTTATGTTCAAATTTTCCATGAATTTTAGGACTTTCTTCACTGCCTGCACTTGGATTGGTGCAGTCAACATTTAAAGTTGCATTGAAACTAGCTGGTTCAGGCATTTCAACCTTTTGCATCCTGAAGATTTCTTCGGAATTTGCATCACCTTCTTCACCAACTTGATTAACACTTGCTAATGCTTTATCTTCTCCGCATATACTATTAGTAGCCATAGGAACCTCTTTTCTGACATCATCATAGTCAGAAATGGGTAAGTCAGTGGACACATATTCACTAGTTGAATAGCCAGTTTGTCCATTGTCGTGAGTTGCAGTTTCACATGGATTCAGTGGCAAAAAATGGCCGGTGTTCTCGGTGCCGGCATTATGAAACTTAACTAATGAGTTGGTTTCCGTACCAACTAAAATGGCACCAGCTTTACCTTCACATGTATTGACCCGCTTGTTATCAACATCTTTGAGTTTGACAACACACCTTTTGGTTTTCGAAGCTTGAACTTTATGTGCTGTTTTAGGCATCTTGGTCACATGATCTAAATCAATGACACTTTCATGGCCATCCTCTGTTCTTATAATTGCACAAGACCCTTTAAGAACTACTTTAGCATTCAGTGGAATCTTCAGTTGCACTTGCACTCTGTTTTTGATAACTGGTTGTTGCGCCAGCAATACGCCATTTGTCATCTTGCTGGGAGTTTCGGTGGACAGGGCAGATGATCGAGACCCAGATGCCATGGCCACAAAATCTGTATACAAAAGACAATTTATAGCCAATAAGAATCAACACACTGATGGAGAATCCAGGTTAAACTATATTTTAATCACATTAAGCTATATTAAAACCACTAGGCTACACTTTCACTCATTTTTAGCAATATTTTGTTACATGTGCACAGTTGGGCAATGTAGCACTTTTTGAGTGACAAGAACATATTAGCAAAAAGTACTTAAGCTTTTACCATAAGGGACTATTTCAACTCTAGGCTGAAATAGTCCGATGTTGTTTCACTAATGTTCAGTTAGAATAGTCTACAACCTTCATCAGGCAAACAGGCTTCAAAATACTTGAACTGCTTCTCACCACACCACACAGCAGGTTGTAACTGTTAGTTATCATGCTCACTGGGTGGAGGTTGACGGAGGTTCTACAACTTGGCAGTGAGCGCTGAGGTGAGATTGGGTTAGATAATCCCAACACCTTGGTGTGCAGGCATTAGAGGGAACTGGTTGCTTCGTAGGCTGGATGGCAAAACAGTTCAGGGCTCTTAAATGTGGCAAAACGATATTGTTTTCCCAGTCGATGTTGCTTGATGGTCTGCAACGCCATTTTTTTTGTCTTTTTTTCTTGACGGCTTAAACTCGCATTTGGCTTCGCCTACATAGATATGATTGCAATCTGCGCAGGCTACAAGAGTAAACAGCTGCTGTGGCCTTGGAAAGTTTGAGCTGTTGTTTCTCATGAGCTGGTGGGTTGCGGTTAAGGGAGATAACGACTCAGATCTCAAGATGACAATTTTTTGTTCACATTTCACTCAAGTCGCAATAACTATGTCGCATCGCTTTGCTAAATAAACAAAAAAATGGCACTGCTGTAACTTGAGACTGGTAAAGAGTAGGAATGCCATAATCTGAACAAAACTAGAAATGCACTTAACATGTAACGACCTATATTACTTATGCCTAAGGAGTTTTTGCTTTATTAGAAATAAAACAAAGATAGTTGGTTTAACTGACATAACGTGAAGGTTTTAGAAATAAAAAATGAAATACGAAATAGATAGAACTTTATAAGGAAAAATACTTTCCGAAAAATGTTGAAATTCCCTGAATCTCAGTAGACCTACATTTATCAAATTCCCTGATTTTTCTCTAACTTTTCCACACTTGATAAATTCCCTGAATTTTCCCGGTTTTTCAGGTAGAACGCCACCCTGTCTCGCCACTTGGCCGGTAGACATTAAAATGCACTCGCCATTCTCCATTACCTCCTCGTCATGTGGAAACAATTTTAGTAGTTGTGCTGCTACTTAAAGCTTAAATTTTTGCATTAAACTAACTCACCAATCAGCTACGTGGCTAGCAACAGTAATGCACACTTGGTTGGAGAGCCCTTGTAATTCTGCACGCAACGCCGCAAACCGCTTGTTTCTAGCTAATACGATTCCCAAGATATGACAATTTAAGCACCGGGTTTTGTTAACCAGTCGTCATTTTGGCGAGTAGCTCTGAAAACCAAGTCGCCAACTGCTGAATTTCCCTCGCCATTTGGCGAGTGGCGACCGACATTGGTGAAGGTTGGCAAGGGGGCCCTAATTCAAAGCAAGATACTAGCATGAGTGGCTAGATTGTTTCGGTGAGTTCACGTCTGCAGAACCAGGAGCTAATAAATGCATATACGTTCGTAGGATGGGAGTGTCCATGTTGTAACTATCTCTTCATATTCCATCCTTTGTCACAAGGTCGCCTGAGAGAGAAGCTGTGGGTTTCGTTTTCCAGATCCAGGCCAGTTCATTCAACATCGCATGAATCTATTTTACCAAGCAGCGTTAAGGGGTGTAAACTTTCTGACATGTGCATGAACTAGCGTTGAGTCAGGAAGCGAAACACGCGATTTCACCCCAGTCGGCCTCCGTGTGAAGTAGCTGTTTGCTTCACCGCTTAATGCTAGTAGAACGCTGTTGCAAGCAAGCCTGACGTAATCACAGCACTTATTTTTTGGCACCTATCAGATAAGCTGCATTATGTCAAAACCTATGCAGCGTATTTTTTAACGTGGGTCATCCCAGAAAATAGCTACGACCAGTCATTCTATAACTTGCCGCATGGGTTCGCGATCCAGCATTCAGAACGAGTAAGAAAAGCTGCAGTAATTATGGCAACTCCATTGACCTCAAATCTCTTTTGTGTGGCTCCTGGTAGAACCAATCTATATTGACACGTTAGGGGCAACAATAGTAGTTCACAGATCGCATCTGGAGGGCGCCTCCAGTGGTAAACGCGAAATTTGAAGTTTGATATAATTTGCCAGTCGTTGGTCGGCTTTTAGTTTAGGTTCAGCAAGCAGCCTTTCAGAAAAATTTCAAAGCTTTGTTTTGGTAGTGGTTTCTAACTTCTGCAGTGCATGGTAAAAAAAAAATTGTGGAAAAAAAAACGCAGTGTCTCTAGTCCCGGTTGGGACGTAACTGTTTCAAGCCTATTTGGACGCGTTGCCGGGACTGGAGTTCTGCGTGTGTGGATCCCGGCAAACAAAAAAAACGTAGTTTTTAGGCAAACTTATATTAGTTTTAGTTAGGGTTGGTTAGTTTAGGTTAGGTTAGGTTACCCTGGTTAGGTTCACTTTAACAAGCTGAAGGCCTAGTATTCAACGAATTCACCGGGACCTGAGTATTTATACACTGGATCCCGTCACCGGGACCTGAGACACAGCCAAAAAAAAATGGGGGACGAATTGTCCGGGGACAAACTTTGGGACGAATTGTCAGGGGACGAAATGTCCGAAGACGAACTGTCCGCGATTTGGAGGGACCGGATTGACCTCTGGAGTGCGGGGCTCATGTTTTTTTCGGTATTCGGCTTGAGGCTGCGCCCTGTTTATAAAACGGGAACCCATCATCTTCAGGGGTCATAGGTTTTGTTTTGGAAACTCTTTATAACGGTAATAATGAAGAACAGCTAACTTCGCAGTACGAAATGAAAGTCGCCACCATTGTTGTAGTGTTGGTGAGCTGTTCTATCATCTCTCCCGTTTTTACATAACTAGAAAAATAAACTTTTGCGTTACCACTAAAAATGCGCCTGTATGACTTCTACTTGCGAGGAACCAGGAACCATGCGCGACGAGGAAGCGGGAAATAATTTACAAACACGGAGCCCATCATACAAAGCCATTGGGCTCAGACGCCATCATTGCGCGATCACTAACCAACAACTATAAACGCGTTATACTGACAGAAATGTGATGAAAATTGAAGGCCACTAATTTTCGTAAGATGGTGCCCATTAGGAAACTTCGACAGTCAATGCCGAAAACAATGTTCCTGATTAGGAAAAGAAGGTAAGCAATGATGACCACGAACCACCAACACTTGACTTGATGGTAATGGCAAAAGCGATTTAGCTTTTGGTAAGGAGGGGGGGGGGGGAGGGCAGCTATTTCTGGCTCCACTGGTCCCAGACTTCGCAGTACGAAATGAAAGTCGCAACGTTTTTTTAAGCCTAAGAAATCCACTTTCAAAACACTGTCTTGGATAGAAATGCCGCTGTTTTCCTCACATTTTAATCTAGTACCCCTTGTACTTATGGCCTCCAACTGATGCTATCTCGTAAGCAATATGACGTCACTTGACGCTGCCCTTTAATACCCCTCCTAATACTATCGTTCCACTCGACCTTGTGTTCCTTTGTTCCTTTATAGATGCTGCCATCTCTACACCAAGCGGCCAAATTGGAAATTAACCGACGAGGTTTCCAAATTCTGCCAACTGATGACGCTACTCGGCACCTTGACGTGTCGCTGTTTGTGTCGCCTGAGGACAGACTTCCTGAGACAAGCCTGAGGCCAGAATTAAAACCTTTCTTGAAAAAATCCCGACGCCGAGCAGCGCCGTACTTGACTCAGTACTTGCAGATGATGAGATTAAAAAAGCTATTGAGCTAAAAAAAAAAACTCTATGCTATTGAGTGCTTGGCAAACGATAAAGCCCCAGGCACGGACGGTCTCAGTACTAATGTTTATAAGACATTCTGGCAGGAAATTAAAATTTTGTTTATGCCTGCTGTTGCAGAGATTGAAAAAAAAAAAAAAAGGATTGAGATGATAGAGAAGGATTATTACATTATTACCAAAAGTACCGAAAGTAACAATGTTCTAGTTTTCATGTAACCTTCGAACTATTGGTCGGTGTGATTAACTTGGCGAATGGGTTGGTGTGTTGATATCACTCCTTTGAAGGGCCGAACCATTCGTAACATGGCGTTTCGTAACTGGCGTTTTACCAGTTTTGGTTTTTGATACATTATCCACCTGAATGGGAGGTTTATTTGTGAAAATATTAGATATGCCAACCATAAAAAGAATAATGCAAAACATTTCTGTTTTGTTGATTTTGAAAAAGCTACTTTACTCCTAGTTGCTATAGCAAATCCAGTCTATCCTGATAACCTTCAGGTTAGCGATAATGTCAAATACCTCGGTATCACTGGAAACACTGGAAACAATCTGGTGCACCCGTGCAATTTAATTTTTACACTGTATTCCAAAACATGGTTACAAGATTTAAAATATTTTGGCTGCCTCACCAACTGACTTATTTTGGAAGATCACTGTAGGCAAAGGCTGAAGGTCTGAGTAAATTTGTTCACATGGCCTCTATTTTGCATATTCCTATTGTGAGGATGCGCACGCCGCCATTGCATGACCAAGGGCGCACACCTCACAGTATGATCGTAAGCGGAGGAGTCAGACCGCAAGCGCGC
>JAHWFP010177554.1:95979-108373 GCA_023313725.1 Lithobius niger
CGACGGCACTACCAACATTGTTGTTGCATCAAGTATTTCCTGTGAGTCGGCGTCAAACAGTGAAATTCCAGACGTGGCAACACGACTTGAATAGGTGGACATAGACCACAGTCACAAAGATCATTGTCATTGTGACAACGATCTCTGGCAGCCTCTCTGTACCGCCCCGGGGTGATTTCATGCTCGTATCATGCCTATCAACGTCTCGCGCACCAACTCCTCTGATCCGTGGCTCATTCCGAGGGAAAGTCTTGCGCCTAGTGTGGACATGCACTTATAGAAGAATATAGTGTCACATGTCCATGACGGTACAAGAGTCTCCTCCGTGTCTGCTCTCATACCTCAGCCTGTCAGGAGGGCATTCCACAATAGCGCCTTTCAGAGTTGTATCCATTGTGACATGGGGGGAAAACCGCGTGCCGTGTTCACAACATCCCATAGCACATCGATGCTTTGCAGTACTGGTCCTTGTCAGATTGGGTTACTTATCCTAATGGTGTTTCGTGATTTATGGAATCCTTGGATGCCGCTGCTGCCCCGCGAAGCGTTGCTGCCGCCTGCAAACACGGCTACTGTAGTGCCTAGACTTCATCAAATTGTGCCACTGAGATTTCATTCTTTAGGTCTGCCAAAACCACATCGCCCACAAAGGCTTTGTCCAAGCTAGGCTGATTCTCACCATCTTCCAAGGGGTTCTTTCCACTTTCGAACAATTGTACAGGCGCCAACTTGTAACATTGTTCCTCAGACACAATGGTGTTACAATAAGTACTTACGTACAAACACAGAACTTCAGACCTGATACCGAAAACCACTGCTTATTCAGGTTTCCCTACTCTATCTAGCTCTCTCTAGTCGTCTACGCAGTACCTGTACACTCTCCCAGGACAAGGTGGTCGCACAACAATAAATGCAATCGGGGGAGAGTGGTTGATCACTCTCAGTGTTTCCCTGCGAGTATATTATTTACTGAGTTGACAGAAAATCTCGTGGTGGCGGTGGTGTGCTTAATGTGGTGCGGGCCGAGTTTGTGTCTTACCAGGTTTCTTTGCTAGACTTTGGCTTGAATCATGCACTTGTGTGATTGCCTTGCATTCTGAGAACTTGGTTGTATGTCACATTATCGCATTGATGGTGACCGCTACACACTGTACATAAATAATCAGGCTGTTTACAACACCAGTAGTAAATTGATTATTGGCGAGATTTTAATTTACAATCCGTTGGGGGGAAGTGCTCAATGTTTGTGAAGAGCAGGATGAAAATTCACTTGCTGTTTTGGACGTGATGGCCAAGTTTGACTTGGAGCAATTTGTTAGCTAGCTAAGAAGGGAAAATAACTTTCTGGATTTGTGCTTCACTAACCTTGACTTGAACAGAGTTTGTGTTGTTGTTAAGGAAGGGCTAAGTGATCATAAATATGTCGTGATGACTATCAGGATAAAACCTAAATTGAAAACAGGCTAAAAACCTGTTCCTGGTGTATAAAAGGCAAACGTTGCTGCTATTGCTGATTACTTGGAAGAAGCTATCATGAATTTTGACAAATGGTCAGGTTTGGTCTGTTCACCAAGCCTGGGACGTCCTAAAATGCATTATCAAAGAGCTCGTTGAGAAGTTTATTCCCACTAGTACTACTAAAATATCTACTGGCTTGCCATGGATTAGTAATGAGTGCAGGAAACTACAAAAGAAAGCTTTATAATAAGTGTAAAAGCAGGAATGAAATGGACTGGTCCCAACATAAGCAACTGGATGTTTTGGTTAAAACCAAATTGGAAGAGCATGTACACACTTTTAGGATAATCTTTCTAGTCCTCTTGGGTCAAACCAAAAGAGGCTTTGGACTTTGCCTAGAGGGAAAGGGAAACAGATCATGCGCTTTCCCCATTAAGAAGTCAGGATGGTGAGCTTATTATAATCCTGCTGAAAAGTGTAACATTTTAAATAACTACTTTCAGTCAGTTTTTAGCCAACCTCATAAGGGACCTCTGCCGTTTTCCAAAGAAGGACTGATGCCAAAATGTTGGAGGTAACAATTACCTGAAACCGGAGTTCTGAAACTGATAAATGCATTGAAGACTGAGAAAGCTTATGGTTCTGATGGGATCACAGCTAAAATTCTTAAGCTGATGCTGCCTTACAGTGCTGTTTTTAACAGTAATTTGTTAAAAGTCACTGACTAAAGTTGACTTGCCTGTGTACTGGAAGTTTGCTCGGGTGGTTTCCCCCTACGTAAGGGAGGGTATAAAATCGATCCCAGCAAATACCGCTCAGTATCTCTAAAGTCTGTGGTGGTGAAAATATTGGAGCATTGTGTCTTATGTTAACAAACTCTTGGAAGGAAACAGACTTCTACACCCTGCACAGTATGGTTCATGAGAGGAGGTTCTTGCGAACAAATGCTTGTTGACCTTCTGCACTCCGTTTTCATGGGTATGGACCAGTTTGGGCAGGTTGGCATGGTCTCTTAACCTTTGAAAAACATTCGATACAGTGGATCATCGACTACTTTTACACAAAGTGGCTGCGTATGGTTTGTGGATAGGGTCTAGAACTGGACATCCAGCTTTCCTGTGTGTAGGGAACAGAACAAGTTGTAGTTGTTGATGGATTGACATCTGACTCAAAGTAGGTAACCTCTGGCGTACTGCAGGGTTCAGTGTATGCTCCTCTGCTTTTAATTCTCCTGAATGATGCTCTGGATGATTTTTCAAATGCAGCTTTCTATTTTGCTGATGATAGATATTTAGCAGACACTTTTTTATATTTTGGCACTGGTACAAGAAGTGGACTTTAAAGATTAATCATTCCTAGACTAATTTGTGCCGTTCACAAGGAAACAAATCGATAAAACAGTGCTGTATGATTATACTTTTGGTCGGGAGGTGGTCAACAGACTGTTACTAACTTAAAACGTTTAGTTTATGGAAGTTTAGTTAAGTGTGCACCTATCCACATAATGGCGACGGGTTCTGAATGGGTCAGATATTGTCAAAGGTGCGGAGAACACAAAGGGTCTGTGAGAAAGTCTCGAAGGCTATCCCATACTTGCCTACACGTGGATCTACAATCGATGTTGCTGATGGTGCTTATGATGAAATCCTATTTTGCTGCACTAAAGTTATGCTGTGGATAGGTACAGCAGTGGTTACAGTTGATGCCATTGATTTTCCAGATAATGACGCTATGGTTAGAGTTGCTGAATGGTGGAAGGTGATGACGGTATGATTCAATGTTGATATCACTAGTGAGTGGCAGATAAAGAAGGGAGGATGCATGTCTACATCTAGCACGAGTCGGCAGGCCAATGTGCTGAGTCAGGAAATGTTCGTACCTCGACTTGGAGGCGGGTGGCAGCGTTGTCAGTAAAATAGTACAAGTCCCAATCATATGCTGAAAATCGCCGTAGATTATGGACCTGTTATGGTTATTACAAAGTTGCTGGTGAAGCATTTCAAGTAAGTAGTTGAATGCTGGGAAGTCATGGTCGAAAAATAAAAATTAATACCATTTCATGACAGTAGATGTCATAGTTAGCAACTGTGCTAACTGCATGATTTAAGTTGTATGTGTATATTTCTTATTACTTTCCCAAAAAGAAAAAAAACATTTGATCGAAAATGGCATTTTAAATATAATGTCTGAAAAATGCAAGCTATTTAAACTGCAGTTAGGTTAAGATACTTTGCAAAGAACGCCATCTAGTGTCGAGAAATGGTAGTAAAATTGGTAAACCTCAAATTCTTCTTATACGTATAAAATGCTACACGCATTGTATTTTAATGTTTTTCTTGTGTGTTTATGAGAGTTCACAAAGACCTAACAATTGCAAATCACCTATTGCCCTTCAAATCCGTGGACAGAAAATCAAAATATTGATTGATTCGTTTTTGAAGGAAATTAACCATTCACCAATCCAAAACGGACCATAAAATTAGCCAAAATCGGTTCTGTGAAGTCTTAAGGCTGTATATTACCAAAGCCGGCTACAGTAAAGGACGTACGTGTGTTACCTTCCACAATGCTCGGTAGAAGGTGACACAAACAGCGGTGCGAAAGTTTGCTAAGTTCCGCCCTAAGTCGGGAGACTTTGGAAACTATGTCGGTTAGTTTGAAAAGTCGCTGCTTGGCATTGAGATGGCAGCACCTAGCACACATGCTCCCCTCCTATTCATATCATTGATTTTAGTCCTCTTTTTTGGCGCTTGCACAGACGGCCTTTACTGTTATGTAGGAGGATTTGATATTACTCAGACAATTTTTTACAACATTATTCACCGTGTGTAGACCATATAGCTAAATCAAATACATGAAAGCACGATTATAAACCAAACTGCATGTAGGTGCTGAATTTACAAAATAATTTTTTCGCAGCAGAAAACCATTACAATATATTCGGACTACCAGTAAACAATGTAACAAGTTTGTTTATTACATTTCAAATAAATAATTAGTTACAACAGTTTTATATTATACTAATTCTATACACTAATACTAAGAAATTCTAAAGAAATTAAAATTCCTACGTTAAACAATAACTACAAGTAGTCATACGAACTTAGGAACAAAGTGGTGGATATATTTTTTGGCGTGCAAATGTTAATATAATGCAAATACTTTTGAGATCAAAATTATTACAAATGATGACACTCGCATCCAGTATACAAGTTTAAGAATTGTTTCAGTTATTACAAATCATTCGTTTTAAAACAACTTTAGAAACTGAAGAGTACGTTGCAAAATTATAATATCCACATGCTGCGTAAAGGCACAACTTTTTGCTTGATAGCAAATGTCTTATTTATCACGTGTGGCTGCTTAAGACCTCAATATGACGTCTGGTAAAAACTATTTGCAAGACACACTAATATCCGTAGTCATCTTCAGTCCAGGGACATGCTTTAGTTGTGAACCAACTGAGTAAATAACAGTTTGAGCAAAATTCGGACATTTGAGTAAATGTCAATTTTTACATCAAAACTCCATGCAGTTTTTCAGTCCGGTCTAAAGGGGTGGGTATGTTGAACATTTGCTCGTGATATCGAATCCATTTATTGGCAACTAGGAAAAAATAATAAAAAAAACAAGCGTTAAAAAAACATTGGCCAATTAAAGGGATACACCTTCCAAGCAAGACAAAGAAGCACCTGCTGTAAGATCCGGGTTCTCAACCAAAGTTTTATTCACCTACTGTCATAGGGTACGCATGGGGTGAGGGGGGGGGGACAAGGGGCACGCGCCTCCCCCCAGGAAAAAAATTGCTCCATTGCCCCCTCCCCAAAAGTTGCTCATGAGCGCCAAAAAAGAAAAAAGCTAGCACAATTTCAGAGCTCCCCTAGCTGGTTATTGAAAGTTTTTTTTATAGCATAGGGACAGGGCTTCCCATCATTCACTGCACCTCCCCCTCCCCCCACAAAAATTCCTGCCTATTGTTATTGCTGCATATCCATTTTAAAATACGGCAGCTCGAAGACATCTTGTCGTAATCCTAGGATTATTTATGTACATCCTATGAAAAATTGTAAGTTTGTGCGCTTTCTTTTTGGGATTAAGTGTGAAGACTTTATCACGCCATTGTTGGTTCACATGAAACCAAGGCCATATAGGATAGAAGGTCTGGGGCCAGGAGGCAAGAACTGGAGCATCCACCGTACGCAACCTTGGGTAATGCATGCATGCATGCTCAAGGGTGCCAGTAGGTGGTGCAATACCATAATGACGCACTGGGATACGTAGCAACGCCCGAATTCAGGTGATCCAGCATCAATTAATTTTGAATGAATAAAAATAAATCCTGTGTTACCTCTATTGTCTGCAGACAATAATAAACTAAACAGGAAGAAACTTTGCCCATTTGTTGTATGGTTTGTTTGTTGTCATGTGAGAATGACAAGAAAAATAGTGAATTGCCGAAAACCTGGTACTTTTTATTTCACGATTAATTTTTTTCTTCCAAACAGCACAAGTAAAAGATAAAGTCAGTAAGTAGTTATCATACTTGGCTCCAAATGAAGAGAACATCTGTTCGACTCATGTAAGAGTCTAAAAATAACTAGCCTGTTAATTAACGTGATCCAACGTTAACTATTCTAGTCAGTCGATTTTTACTTCATCTTACATCCCTTCGGCTTTTTGGCTGAAAAATTATGGTCTCGTATGACGTCCAAATTCCAAACCAATTATAAAAGTTAAGTAGGATTTTCATGAACATGGTATGTAATTAATAATACTTGCATACTTACCCCATTTTGATCCATGAAGAACAGGACATGCTCCATGGCGAGTCAACTCATCTCCAGAACCATCTTTCCGCAAATTCCACCAAAAAGCGGCTGCTCCCTGGAAACAGAAGAGATACATTCGAGAACAAACACACGATAGAACACGAAATCAATTATTCCTGGTCGGGTAACTAACAGGGCCAACATGGAAAGAGATCAATAACTATAGTCAGGTTTTGACAAGTTTGTTATTTATTTATTGTTATGGCAATTTTTGATTTTTGAAACTTAACCAAAACCACTAACAACTTTAAATAGAAACAAAGGTAACATTCGTTGGTTTGTTGGTGAACAAGAGTGGAGGATAAAATTCTCAAAAGAAATTGGAGAATATAATAAATCAAGTTTTCAAATGTGAACGTATAAGTAAATGTAAATGCTTGCTTTACCTTTTCAGGCCATAGAGTTACACCAACACGTGGAAAAACAGTCGCACCACCAGCTTCCACATCACTTAACTGGAAATATTAACAGCAATGGGTGAGCTAATAAGATATTACAAAATACACGAAGTTTATTCTTAAGCTCTGTTGGAAATCACATGTCGTGTATCTCCGAAAAATGTTGAAATTCCTGACATTGCACTTTTAATGTACCAAAGTGTTTTCTTAAGCTCTGTATACAGCAGTGACATTTGCCGCCATATTGGCACCAGTATGGGTTTTGGAGAGCATAACTAAAAGGTGGACTACATAAAAATGGAGGGAAAAACAACGGAAGAGCGGATTTCCTAGGCTTAAAATAACGTTTTCTCCAACAACAAAAATCGCGCGTTTTAGGTCTAAGAAATCACTCTTCACAGCATCGGCTTCAGCATGACGCCCATCTGTTTCTCTCTGCAGTGCCCCTTGCAGCTAACCCATTAAGGCTCCAGCATCGAGTTATATACAATAATACTACGTCGTGTCACTGCTCTATAAGGTTCCTTCGGCATCACAAGTATGGCAATTTTGTTAGTTTGAGAAATGGGTGGGACAATTAAGGTGGTCTAATGGTTAGCACCACCAACTCGCGCGCCAGACTGGGTTTGAGTCTTAACTCCAGCCACTCCAGGCATTCCTTGATGTCTCGTGCTTATGTCAATTGTGGCATATAAAAGATCCTAGAAATTCCAATTGAAATTAATTAGCAAAATTGCCCTTTTCTCCTTTAGGCATCACGGCTTCAGCTGGGAGCACGATAAACCTCGTAACTCTTGAGAAATGCCGTGCTGTTGACTTCGTTTATGTGGTGTTATTCCTATCTGTGAAAATTTGAGATTTAGACGACATGAACAATCCCAGACCTTCCCACATCGTACAGAGTTTTCTTGAATTATTAACGTAAATTGTTAGAGTTTACCACGTGATGACATACTTGCTAAACTTGTATGCCGTATTGCTGTTAATTTCAACTGTGTGCTGTCCGAAGATTAAAACCAAACCTCGGTAGCTCTGTTAATTAAATTGGGGAATATGCTTTATAAAACCGAAATTCATTTTTTTTTTGCTTTTAGAGCAGCAAAGTAGCACTCAGCCCTATTATAAGGAAAAACATAAAGACACATAACAATTTTATTTCGGATTTGTCACTTACATACACCATAAGAGTGCCTATTCTGTCACCAACAAACATATCCCAGGGAGCCATGACCTTCAACAAAAAAATTAAACATTAGTATACGTCATTTGACCATTTAACTAAATGCACGACAAAGTACATTTTACTTACGGCATCTGGAGCGCCAAATAAATAGTCCGTGTGTGGCACATACAGACCCCCGATTCCATAATTTGCAACCTGAAAGAGTGAATATTTCACATTTTACTTCTGTCATCTTTAAAGGAGACAAATATGTCAAAAGGGCCAATCTCTTAAAACTGTACACATTAAAACTAGCTAAGAGTACAGTGAAGCTAGTTGGAACGGGTCAGAATAATTAAAGTTTTATGAGACTTAAAATGCAGGTTGGTGGTAACTACACAATCAGATTACGAGAACAAATAAAATGCTTGAAGGAGTTCACAATCATTAAAGCCAGTAAAGATCTGCCTACCCCTTCCAACCCCAACTTAAAGTAACTCTTTCAATAAACAATAAATGACAAGGTAAAGGATTAACAAATCAGACAGTCAGCATTAAAGACTGGCCAATAAGCAAGTTTTTTTCACTACTGTTTATAAGTTTGTGGCAGTTAGGTCACCAGTGAGAAAGATTGGAGAGCATATAAGGTCAGCTTGAGCCTGTTGCCAGGGTCTACCTCAGTAGCACAGTTGGTAGACACCTGGCTAGTAAGCGGGATGGATATCATGGGTTCGAGTAGAGTCGGGGCAGCTGCTTTTTCTTTATCAAGTGACTGCTGCAAGTATTCTCACAAAGTCAGTCTGTACTGACTATTTTTTCGTTACTTTCTGTAGCCAATAAGTTCGTTATAACGTTATTGTTATATGTTTATTGGTGATTGAATTGTATTGGTATTGTAGTCGGGACTAATGTTACGGGCTTACGGGTTGGAAGCTGGATGCAATTTTTCTTTTGCTGGTTGTATGCTCTATACTCGGGTGTAACCCAGGAAGCTCTTGAGGCTAAACCTGGCCCGACGTAAAGAATAAAAAGCAGATGTTCTCACGGTAAAGCTACGTGGACTCCATTCTTCCACTGTAGAGGGCTACAGAACTCTCACTTTCACTTATTTTTTGGAGTCGATGTAGGGCTCCAACTGGACTAGTCAGGCAAAACCATATTTCCATGCACAAAACAACCAGACCTAAGTCAACATGGATTTGAATGTCGGATTAAAAGTTATTATTCTAGTCTATTTGGACATCGATTTTGACACCACAACTTGATTCAAACGGAATAGAAGGTTCCACTTTTGCCTTCCCATCATGAAGAATCTTCAGCACCACCTCAGCAGAGACATTGAAGTCTAAAAGCCAAGGAACAAGACAAATTATATCCGCTCATTTATATATGCTACGTACAGGTGTCAAAACCTCTACAAACGCAACTTATCATCTTCACAGTAGACTTGACAAGAATTTTATAATAATTTCACTTCCTGCAGTTACTGAATTTTAAATATTCGTTAAAATTGTAGACAAATGGATGTATTTAGTGATAAATACATGTACAAAGACAATGTCAGTGTGGTTGAGTGGTAGGGCTTCAGCCTTTCGACTGACAAGTCGAGGGTTCAATTCCTTGCACAAGCAGTATGATATTTATGTCCAAAAGGCAACGGAAATAGATTTGCATCTGTATTCTTTATCATTTCACTGTGAATGAGACTGACGTTATTGGAAAAAAGTCACCGCATTGCATAATTATAGCAATGATTCAAGTGAAGACCATACTTTGGTGACAATCACCATCACTAAAAATTAAGAACTCAACCAGTTAACTCGATGTGAGGCTAGCCCTCGTCCGTACACACATTTCAAGCCTATCCGAATTTTATCTTACAAGTTTTTGGAAAGAATACTTCGCTGCAACCTGAAGCTTAAAAAGTATGACTTCACAATACCAGATGGAAGACTAAATGTGGTAACAAATACACCTTGATGGAATTACATACTAACAGGAATGCCTCAATTCGAGAAACAATGAATTGATAAATAAGTACTCTACCGAAAGTATAAATTTGCGCAGTGTTTTACTATGGTCAGTTAAGAACGTTTGGTGCTATGGCCTTCGGGCACATGTCGAATGACAAGAGTTGAGAATTTTGGTCTTGAAATTCAAGGCAGTTCCTGTTCAGGTAGTAGTGATATTTAAATCCAAAGGGCAATGGAAATAAGTATGTATCTGCATTTAAAACTGTTGAGTAAAATATGTTGAGCACAACTGCTAAACAAATTGTAATTTATCTTACTTGATATTCTTCTGCAGCCTGGGGTTTGCGAACATGCAATCCAGTTGCTAATTCTATCCTTTGATTGAAGTATTCAACAACACCATCTTCATCATCTAATATCCATGCGCTAAGTAAGGAAACATTCACATTCTTATCCCCCAGGTAACAAAGTAAACACGCCTTAAATTACCTTTAATTGCTACCGCTTAGTAGACTACGGCACAAGTTCACCTTGTTTATTATTAAACTGCAATTCTGAAGTGGCGAATAAAGAACACTTTTGCTCCATAAAAATTAAACAAATACATAAGCACGTAAAGTCCCCCTACTATAGCTACATCGCGTAAAAGAAATAAATCACTCAATAATAATAATAATTAAAAGAAAACTTTTTATTGCTCGACTGCAATAGCTGCAAAGACATGAAAAATAATTTTGCTAGTTGGCTTCTGCTCGACGAATGCGGCTCAAAACATTAAAAAGTTGTTGTTTTTTTGCCTGTGAGGCGGGGAATTGAATTTATTTCACTACAATTTAAGACGAAAACAAGTATTGGCAGTAAACGAACCCTACACTGCAAAAGCAGATAGGTTTTGGTAAACCTAAACACAATCGGAAAAAATGTAATAATCATAAAACAGGATTTTCAAACTCCGACACTGCATGATTAACCCTACCATGGTGTGGACCACAAAACTTTTTTTTTTCGTATATAAAATAATTTTTTTCGCCCTCAACCCCCCCCCCCCCCCCCCCATGTATTCCTTACAAATGATGTATAAAATTATTGTGTACAGTGATATGAAAATACATCCATGTATTAATGTATTTTAATCCTTGGACAACCATGGACCCGTTAGTTTCGCTTATGGCCAACTGCACAACTGATGCATAAGCCTTCTAGAAGCCAGCAGAAGTTCCTAAAAACTTGAAGTGGAATGTTTTTGTGTCACGTGAAAAACATTCCACTGTCATATAAAAAATGCACCACTTGGAAATCTTTCTGTGAATTGTGGTATTTATGAAATTTTATAAAACATTATTTTAGCAGAAGACTGAAATTACATAACAAAAAAAATTTCAATTTCAATCTCAGCTTCAATTAGTAGCTCAGCTACAACTGGGAAGTCGAAACGTGATCTACCGAGCAAAAAACAAATGTGCTCTAAATGCAGCAACATGTTTGCAATAAACATAAGATAATTATCTGTGCTCTTTGCATCAATGAAGAAGATACTGTTCGTCAGTAAAAGATGACTCCTAATCTTCAAAAAGCATGTCAATCAAGTACCTTTATCTCCTATTGTTACTGTTAAGTATTTAAACAAAGTATGTAACTGTAAAACATAAAATCTCTTTTCATGTGCGGTTCGTTGGACCACACTTTGGCCATTTACGGACCGAAAAAGACCTTGGCCATGATAGGGTTAAGAACATATTTAAATTGGCTGAAAAACGTGAACACGTACAAATGCAACCCTATTCCATTTTCCTAGAACAATTATAGCATATTGAAGTTTCGAGCCACTTTCCAAGCAATGTTTTTTCCATGTGTCATGAGACGCTCAGCAGTCGAGAGTGATGAGAAAGCCCCATTAACCAAAATAAATCTAAAGTTATTTATTACGTCTCTATCAAATTTTGAAATTATGTAACGGAATTTACGATATTATGCAGCTGATCTGGGTTTTGATGTTCAACTTACTTCTGACTTGTTCGTTTCCAACTTTTCTGATAACCTCCAGAAGGATTACGATGCTTTGATGTCTGCAACTGAACACAGGAAAACGTCAGTAAAGTCTGTTCCCTTATCATCACAAAGATTGAGTCCTTAAAATGTGGTCAGTTTTATTAACCATCTCGCTCAAGAAGTTGAGGGGAGGTAGGGGTATGGAATGTTGCGACAAAGAAAGGGAGAGGGGGACAACCAAAACAATAACCAACTAATTTAAGAATGTTAACATTAGGTGGTAGTTTGTCAGTTATTAGCTAGGTAGTATCGCAAGGTACATAGTTGGAGGGAAACAACGTTTATTGTCTAAATGAACAAAGTTTAACTCACAGATATAAATACATAAAACCAGTGCCCATAGCTGGGTACCCAAATAACAGTAAGTTAGGACTAGTCTGATTATCAAACTGTTTTCGTGTTCAGGTTTTATTTATTCAGTGGTTGATAAAGAGACAGTGGATACAATTTGGTGTGGTTGTTTACTTTGAACGTGTCGATTCATTGTGGATATTTTACGCTTAATTCAAATATTTTTACTCAACA
>JAHWFP010177554.1:108773-128612 GCA_023313725.1 Lithobius niger
TGTTGAGTAAAAATATTTGAATTAAGCGTAAAATATCCACAATGAATGGATACAATTGTAGACATATTTCTCTCTTCAGCAGAAGGTGTATCAGCAACTTGTAAAAATTCAGAGTAGGCAACTACATAAGACGGAGTTTTATTTATCTGACAGAGGCAATGAGTGACAAATCATTCTAGGAAAGATCTGTACTAAGCTAAATCTTATCTCTTTCCCACGAGATAAGACTTATCTCGATCTCACCAGCATCTGGTTTCGATACGAGGCCAAGACCAACAGTTACAATAAGAGACCGAGACCAGTAGTGCAGAGGACAAGACGAGACAATGTCAGAGATCTCGTTTGATCTTGATCTACTTTTGCCTGCCCCAAATAAACAGCTGTTATTTATTCAATAAGTGATATTTTCATCTACGATTTCTGAAAACGACATGCACACAATGGTATCACCTTCACTCAACTCCCAAATGTTCATTTTCGTTATCCCTAATGATGCAATCTCTAAATGCGTTGTGCTACGCATTGAAAAATCTAACTTACAACTCCCGTATTCATTAGCACAGCCAACTTGATACGGCAGTGTCGCTCACCTAAGGTGAGCGACGCAGCCATATCAAGTTGGCTGTGTCATTAATGAGTATTTGCATAGAACCCAACTTTAATTTTTAAATTTTTTGTTAAACTCTTGGAGTTTGGCTTTCCTCAAACCTTATATTCCTCACCACATTCAGTAAATTGTTAATTCAGCAAATAAGCGCTCAGCAATGATCAGATGTTGTTTCACTTCTAGGGATGTGAAATGCTTTGAGCATTTAAGGTATGTATTCGACCATTGTTGGAGTATGCAAGCCCAGTGTGGTGTTCTGACCTCGTAAAAGATATCGACTATATTGAGAGTGTTCAGCGCCGATTTACAAAATCGTTTAAAGGTCTTGGCAAACGTACCTATAGGGAGCGTTTCGTGGCTACCGGACTTGAATCACTCCAGTTGTGGCACCTTCGCACAGACGTTACAGTAACTTTCCCATAAGGGCTTTGCTGACGTTGTTGTGAACTTTGCAGTCACAAAGGGACATCGACTTCAACTGATCGTCACAAGAGCACACCTTGACTCGTGCAATTTTTTTCTAACCGCAGTGTTAAAGCTTGGAATGGGCTCCCGACTGATATCAATGTAAACTCTGGATCTGTTCAAAAGCAGGCTCTGCAGCCTTAACCATACGAAATATTTGACCAGATTTTAAATCTTATACTTGTAACGTTCTAGACAGTGTGTCAGTGGCGAAAGCCCATCCTTTGACCTGTATTGCATCCTACTGCAAACAAACGTACTTTATACTGTTTCTCTTTTCCTCCTTGATGTTCTGTTAATGCCACTTGAAATCGAAACTAAAACCAAAATTTGGATTCCGAGTGTATGTTGCAATCTTAGTGAGATTTGTCTCGTCTCGTCTCAACAATACTGAAACCAATGTTAGGTCTTGACGAGACGGAACAAGGCAGACCGTGATGGTTAATGTAAAGACAAGGCAGAGACTGCAGGAAGTCTCATCTCGAGTGTGACACTATCAGACTCAGAATCAATCGCTACGTTTACATGACCACTTCGAAGCGCTCCAGAGGGATGCGCATCACGTCCGTGTCGCCTCCGTGGGTCTTGTAAACACCCGTTCGTGGCACTTTCCCCCAATGCGCTTCACGGAGGTGGTTTCAGAATCCGTATCGCATCGTCTTTGGGCATGTAAACACTCGCAATCGCATTGAGCCGTTGGAGAACGCATGGTAAAGATGGCGGGCACAGTTACGGCACCCCGTAATTTGTACTGGTGCCATTCGAATTTTAGGTAAATAAACTGAAAATGAGTGTGCATGACTAGGAAAACCACTCAGTTTTAATTACATTTGGTTACTTGGGTCTAAGCTGACCTTGTTTACAACACGCTGGGGGTAGGGCAGCGTGGGACTTGCTCACTCTTCACCAAAGGGAGGGCAGGAAGAAAGGGTTTCCGATCGCACTGGTCGAATCGCCTTCCTTAGCGGATTGGCCCTAATCGCTATCTTTCGTCTTGTAAACAGGTGTCGTTTTTTGATGCGCATTTCAAAGCGCATCGCTAAAATGCGCTTTCTTGTGGCCATGGAAACGTAGTGAAATCTGGGTTAGTTCACAAATTACAAGGATTAAATAAATTATGTATATTGTGGTACTTTAAACTATTTCAGAACAGCAAACTGGCAAGAACAATATCAGCGCAAACAATGGCAAGGGAACATACTTACCTTGGGCTCGGCAACAGTTATCATTCTTTGAGTCATAAAATTTGGAATGAGGTGATGGATAATAACAATGTACGGATCCAGTGACATTTCTTCTAATTCAATTGGCTGTAGCAGCAAGCCTCTATGTCCTCGTGTCACAAGACGACAGCGTAATGGTGCATCCAGCTTAGTTGACTATCAAAGCAAAATTAAACAAAATTTAGTGTTGCATGATGTATATTTACCGATTTACAAGCAGTGGCGTAACTAGTGGGGGGGGGGGGGCAAAGGGGCGATTCGCCCCCTCTGTGAGCTTTTGAAAGCTTATTCGGCAAATTGGCCAAGTCATTTTTTTCCATAGCTGAAAAGTTATTTACCGTCAGATGGCTGCATTTTGAAGTCAAAGACGCAACTTTCATCTTAGCTAACCAATATACTTCTACTATTTCTCCTTTAAATCACTAAAATAACCAGTTACCAAATGGAGAAAATACGAAAATCAGTAAAGATAAGCAGTAAGAATTACTAACTCCATATTTTGCTTAAAATTACCAACGTTTCTAACAAATTATCAATGTTTAAAAGATAAGTATCTAGTATGAAAAACTGAAGGATTTACATTACAAAATGTTTTTATGCGTATAGTGCAGTCAGCAAAGCTGGTTTTATAAAAATGTTTCCAACGGCATTTTACAAGGCAGAAAATGCCGGAAAATAGCAAAAATGCATCAGCATCCGGGGCTCTTATTCGGTTCTCCCTCCACACCATTCGGCTAAATGCCTAGTGTTGCCCCCCTCAGTACAAAACCTTAGTTACGCCACTGTTTACAAGCCATCACAAAATAATACAATTTTAACATTTTATTTGCAATATAGTTGAAAGCACAGAAAAAGATGAAAAATAATGAAAGTTACAAATCTCACCCAACTTGTCAAATGCGTATGGTTTGAAGATGAATTATTTAGTAGCTATATTCAATTTGACATAATTTACTCTACTGCAGTACAGTTTTTACCTCTGCTTAACTGCAGTGCCCCTAATTGTAGCTAGCTCAATAACTAGCTCCACAGGGAATAATGCATTAATATCACTGTTCTGTTTGGAGCAGACTTCTAGTAATTTATGTTTATACGTGATAATGGCATAAATAAGATCTAGTAATAAGTAATAAAAAAAAACCTACATAAAAGCACCATGAACAAATTATCTCTTACCCTTAACTTCTCACCGCGGCACAACCTCGTATAATGCGCCAGTTCTTCAGCTTCCGACTGGGACTGAAATAAGCGAGGAACAAATTCGCCAGTTGTGGTAGCAGATGTTGATGTGACTGTTGTGAAGTCTTTCTCGGATTTGCCATCCAGTTGGGGTTGGATGGGAAGTGGATTTGTTTGCCAGTCTGTTCCTACAGTAGAAAAAATAATGCAAATTTTCAATGCTCGGCTGGTTGTATTCTCAGCTATGGCAACATGTTAGACACTATTTTAAATAAATAAAAAAGGCACGGTGTGAACATGCCATCACCATTTTCCAACGTTTTTGAGTTCTGTCACTGTAGCTAAAAGTTTTCTGCCTGTGATACCAGGAAAATGACAATCCCAACATACCGCCGATTGCTGGTTGTTGGGATTGTCATTAAAAAGTAAACAGTGCGGCGCATGACTTTACACTGCCAAAAGTTTAGGATTAAAAACAAAGAAATTATTGTTACCTTGCGGTCCTTGTCTTTCTAGAACTTCATCATGCTGTAAAGAATTGTATACTGTCAGCAAGACAAACAAATGTTAAAAAAATAACTAAATAATCAGGAGTTAAATGAACAAGTGAGTGTCTCAGCTACACGAGTAGACCACTTGGCAAACTTAAAACACACACGTTCATTTAATTCATGATAATACATATTCTAGAAAGTAACTTACGACACGAATTGCAGTTTGCAGAAAGGGTTCAATTTCTTCTCTCTGTGTGCTGGCATATTCTTCATTTGATAGTTTATTTAGGGCAGTTTCAAACCATAATACTGCCTTGTCGTAATATCCCTTGTTGAATGAGTGCTTGCCCAAGAAGAGACAATCCCTTGCTACAGAAAAATAACAACATAAAATAAAAAATGTGTAGTTCTTGACTAAACACTTTGTTTAATTTGCACTTTCATTAATGACTGACGTTAGAATCCCATTTATGTTTGCAATTATTGCTGTACTGTGAAGGACCGATCTATCTCGAATTGAAAATTGTATGGGGGCGGGGCTGCTAGGTATTTTGTTGCACGATCTCTTCAAATTCTAAAAAATAAGCTGCAAACTAAAATCATGGGCTGTGTAGAACTGCAGGTAATCTGCAAATTAACCTGAAACGGTGTATAAACTGCAGAAATCTGTAGTTTCCGTGAAGACAATATTTTGATCTGCAGATTTTACAGCAAATTACGAGTACACAATTTTTTCTTAATTGAAACTGTTTTTTTATGATCATTTCAATGGAGCAATAAATAAAAAAAATTAAAAAAAAAGCCGTCTTTGGATTTGAAAAAAGGTTTGGACTAAAAAAAAAGTTCCTCACTCTTTATAGGGAACATGTTCTTTTAAATCCAAAATATTTTTCAAATCATCTCTTGGATTTATAATTTTGAATCATCCGATTCTTACACTGGATGTGCATGGTTTAATTTAAATATTTTGGATTAAAAAAGAAAAGAAAAACTACAGTTGTTGCATAATTTTCATCCCATTTAAAGACAGATCTCTCCTTTATCACATGTAGAAATGACCGCAGATTTTTTTGCAAGGATAAATTACTCTTTAGTCTGCTCCACCTCGCGCCCGCCCCCCCCCCATTCTTTGGTATTATTTACGAGCTTATTTTTAAAGATCTGGGATTGCAAAGTTATTGACTTTAAATTAGCACATTAAAAAAGGAATAGCCGGCTACCCTCTTTTTAAGTGTCACACGAGTTCAGAAAATTTGTTCCATGAGTGACAATAAAAAAATAGTCCTTATTTGTTGTCTTTCAATGCAGATTTTTCTCATTTTTGAGGTGTTGGGGGATAACACTGCAATAGCTTCGTGGGAGTCCTCAAAAAGCTCGCGTTGGAGATAGCTTTTTCCCCATGCTCCTTCAGGATCCAAAGAAACGTATAGTGTCGGCGGCCTATCTTGAGTTCTCCGCAGAACGAACACAGATAATCGATTGTACGTTTTCAGTAGCAGAGTGCCTTGTTGATATCCAAGATGGTTACAAAAACAATGGCGGCCATCGATTAAAGCCACCCCATCCCGGAAGACGTAGTCGCTCACAAAATACTTGCAGGACTCAAGATACACCGCGCACACTATAAAAAGGTACGGTACTGGAAAGAAAAACCACTTGGGCAGATTTACTTTCCCAGAATGACTTACCAGAAAGTGCGTGAATACTGTGAAAGGCTTTCACAGCGGAACTCTGGTCGACCGCTTTCAACTCTCCAGCCACCATGGCGGAGACATTCAAGTTATAAGTGTCTTGTAGCCTGACGAGGGCAATGGCGGCGCCGTGCAAGTCATCTTCCGTGGGGAAAGATTCAATTTCTTTTATCCGGTTGAGTTGGTCACTGAACATGAGAGTGTTGTTGAGGTCTGATCGAACGGCTTCTTCGATTTTTTGCCAGTCGACGGTTAGACGTTTGACTAATAAATATGCGTGGATGGGATTGGCCACGTAGGCCGAATCCTCCATCATGGAACGAAGTTCCACGATGTCTTTGGAATTTTGCAAATGCCTGTAAAGAAAAAAAAAAAACAATAACTTTCGTTGTATTCTTAAATTCAAAATTTTTTATCTCACCAACTAGCTGTATTGTCTGCACTATACCTGTTAACTAAGCAGAACTAAATTCTGAAGTTCGTCATTACTTGACCGAGAGAGATATGATACAGCGCATGTTTTCCGCTTAACCTAAATGAATTTTGTCCAGTGCGCGGCCAACCAGATTTTGTACATGGCCTGGAATTCCTTGAAAAGCCTTAAATTTTAAAACCAAAAATATCAAGGCTGAAAAACCTTGAAAATTGGATTTTTTGTTGTCGGAGCCTTAAAATGGCCTTGAATTTTGTAAGTGTTCTTTGTTTGGAATGCCATAACGGTAATACTAATTTAGGTATATAGACTTAAATAAATAAATAGAACTAATTTGTTAGACAAATCATTTTCTTCTGTGTCGGAACGATTCTTCTCTCGGACAGAACTGGAGACAGAAAGAGTAAGTAAGGTGCCGTGCAGTGGAAGCAATTTTTGCCAGAAGGGGCAGCTGAGAAGTGCCGTTACGCTGACTGTTAGTTGCTGCATATCTTCTTGTCCACTGGTGGGAGGGAGAACGTAATGTTTGCTATGGTTTACAACGGTTTAGCTTCTACTGCAAACCACGAGCAAAATGGTGCCGACGATGACACCTGGCAAAATACTGGAATTTGAAAGGTAATTTTGAGTCTACAGTGTAAAGAACCTTGAAATTGGTTGTAACCTAGCCCTGAAAAGGCTTGAAGCCTTGAAAATGGTTTCGTCTGCTATAGAGCAGCGTCAAGTGACGTCATATTGCTACAAGAGAGATACTTGCAAGGGGCACTAGATTGAAATGGTGGGAGGGTTAACAACGGCACTTCTAGTCAAGCCAGTGCTTTGAGAGTGGATTTCGTAGGCTTACAAAACCGTTGTTTTCTCCAATCCCTTATGCTGCTTAGGTTGTAATTGGAAAATAAAGATCCCACTTGCTTAAAAATGCTCAGCAACTACCAACAAATCGACAAAAATCGCGCGTTTTAGGCCTAAGAAATGCAGTCTAAAATAGCCGCCACTGGCTTCAGTAAGACGCTCTTCTTTTCCCCCACCGGCTTCAGTAAGACGCTCTTCTTTTCCCCCACCAGTGCACCTTGCAGCTAACCCAGTAACTGGCTCCACCATAGAGTTATATACAATAATACTACGTCGTGTCACTGCCCTATATGTATGAACCCAGGCCAACGAATCCAACACAGATCTTCACGCATCTGGATAGCTTTGCCACCACTAGGATGGTGATTTGATGTAAAAGTTAAAAAAGAAGCGAGTGAATTATTTCCAAACGTGTGAAATTGGACTAGTAAAAGTGGTTTTTTTTCTAAACAGTTTTTAATTATTTTTTTCATGCTAAAAGAAGAACTTTACTACGGTAAACACAAATGACTTTGTGAGGTTCATGTAATGCTCGGGACCACTAGCCTTATAGATCGGGTTCCCTTATTGCCACTACCAAACATCGGCTTTGTCATCTTACGGAAAACCAGAATATCTCCGAAAATATTTGAGGCAGGAATTTCATATGCGATATCATTAATTTCCTGCACCAAAGTTCCGTTGTCATGAATTTCCAGCCAAGTAAGAGCCAAATTGAGAACGTTGCCGTGTTCCAAGCAGACACACATAGGCGTACACACAGACATATACATAAAATCGTTAACACCGAGAACTCACTGCGAATAGATGTAGCGTCAAGTGACGTAATATTGCTACAAGAAAGATACCTGCAAGGGGCACTAGATTGAAATGGTGGGTTAAACAACGGCACTTCTAGTCAAGCCAGTGCTTTGAGAGCGGATTTCGTAGGCTTAAAAAACCGTTGTTTTCTCCCTTATGCTACGAGGGTTGTAATCGGAAAATAAAGATTCCACTTGCTTAAAAACGTCAGCAACTGCCAACAAATCGACACAAATCACGCGTTTTAGGCCTATGAAATCCAGTCTAATAGCATTGGCTTCAGTAAGACGCTCTTCTTTTCCCCCACCAGTGCACCTTGCAGCTAACCCAGTAACTGGCTCCACCATAGAGTTATATACAATAATACTACGTCGTGTCACTGTCAAGCCAACCTGGAAGTTGACAGTAGCCAGAAAAAGGTGCAAACTGTCAGCATTTGATGTTGACAGTTTGTCAATAAAAAACTGAATATCAAGCGCCGCAATTGCGTAAACATCCCAAAAATCGTACGTCTCAGGGTTTTATACCTTTGTACAGGCTCATAAAAAGCTCATAGGTGATGAGCTCAGACGAATGGCGTTTTTGACCGATCTCATCTCTCCTACTTCCCTGAAGAGAAAAGAACTTGACAAGGCGTTTGAACCGGTAACTATCTTTATTTTTGCAGGGTCCCCTGACAAAGACGGCAGGGGACCCACCCATTGTTGTTAAGACTTGCTGGTCAAAATAATGAGAATTCGGTGTATGGACTGGCTTGACCGAGGGCGCGCCCGGCCCTCCAAAAAAAAAATAAACGCTGACCAAACATATCACACACGTTTTTATTGACAAAAAAAATGTGTAAAACATAGATAAAACGAAGTTGCAGTTTTAAACAGTTTTACCCTCTCCCCGCCATCCCATATACATTTTTTAATGTATATTCTATTTGTACAGTCATAATTTTAATACTTTTAGCCTTTTTGAATTGGTATGAACTTTATTTTTTATAACTTACCGAGCTTACCTTACTAGAACACCATCACGAATCATGAGTTTACATTAAAAAATGTTCTTTATATTTTTTATACATATAAGCGATCGTGGTCAGGCAGTGGTCTGATGACGAATAGGATTCCGGAAAAAATGACTGCCATTTTATTTTCGATTCAGGCTTCAGCACTAAGAACACTGCTAAGCAACGTCATATGTGGATTTTTATATTGTCACATTTGAATTTTGTTAGTTTTGTTGTTTTTAGAATGTTTGCCTCGTTAAAGGACCCATTTGGTGTCGAAAATATGGTTTTTAAAATAATAAATTAGTGAATCGAGTGTCGTACTACTCGAATGTCGAAAAACCAAAATATCACAAAAATGTCTAAAAGACCTGAATTCAATTTTTCCCTAAGGCTTCCTTGCATGCAATTCTCATACAGTGGAAATGCTTATACCAACCACTATTCACTTCAAAAATGTTTCTTCATCATTTTTATTTATTAAAAAAAAACAACAACGCATAAAAGACCAAAAGCAAAGCGCAAGTACCAATGTTGAATTTTTCAACACTTCAAATTATTCAGGAAGTAGCCTAGGAGGCGCACACACACAGCAGTTAGTTCTAACTATATGCTTGAATTTTTAATTATTATAATTATTATTCTTTTTATATCGGTTAAGTGCTCACCCTACGAACACGTGTGTGTTTTATCAAGGAAGAAGACAAATTAGCAATCCAGAATGAATTATTTAAGCGCAACATTTTTCCCGGCCAAAAAAGAAAGAAAAAATTGAAGCAGGGAAATAATTATTACTGTGATGAGGAAGAAGCAACAGCATGTTAACCCTTTGAGGTTGTATTTTAAAAGAGCTAACCTTGCATCACAATTTCTTGCATTTTAAGACAAACAATGTAGTATAAGGCTGCGCACTTTTCTAGACGGGGAAAAAAAACACATGCATCTGTCAAATTGCAGACAAGTTGGTTTCAACTAAATAGCCACTGAAAAGGTCAACTACGGAGCGCGGGTCGGCTGCCTGGCCCTCAAAAGTTCACAAGGAAAAAAGTGCTGGTTGGCATGGTAAATACTTGCAGTGGTCAGTTCTCATAGTGCACGAACTGTGTGACGTAAGCGGACCTAAACTATGCAATGGTCAGTCGGAGAGCGGCAGTGCTAGAATTTGTAAATATTAATTTCTTTCAGGACTTGGCGGCGTCTGACGCAAACTAAAGCTGTGTAGGCTACCGCATAGATGAACCGTCTCAACCTTACCAGAAGCAGAAAGACGTTACGGACCCAGGGACGCAGAGGTTTGGGTTCAAATCCCCGGGTTTTCCTCACCCCTTACTATTACCGAGGGTACACGGAGGTTTCTTACGTCGCTTTATCTTAAGTCGACTGAAGCTACGTCGATGTACAGGGTGCCAAACAATGATAGCCCCCCCCCCTCCCCCCCGAGTACACTAAGCATGATAGGGAAAAAAATGAAAGTACCGATAGGTAGCCCATTTTATTGTAGGTTTACACTCACAAGCTCAATATTCAGTGTTCACTCCACTGGCGTCACAAACAGATTGAAGAGAGCTAGGTAGAAAGACAAAAATGAGTCAAAAAGCTCCGTCTTGAACTCCCATTTTCTGAATGTGTATGAAAATTTTGGATCCACCTTGAAGGACAATGTTAAAAAATGGATGCTTTCTGAACCTCTAGCAACTCGATTTAGTCGTACGAAGATAGAGGAGCACATCGATGCTGTGCTTTGGGAAATAGGAGTTCAACGCAGATGTGGAGTGCACTGCAGTGCAGAATCTTCCAGGGAAAGCTGTCGCGTTCACAGCGTGCGCATGGACTTATGGTTGGGCTTAAAATGCGCGTGGGGACGAGCTGCATCCGGACAACAAATTCCATGATACCCACATTGCTGAATTTGGAGATATTAGCAAATAACCACATAGCCGTAACCAACACACATCTTTTTTTAGTCCCTTTTGCCTTCCTACCCGGCACGGCTTCAATCTGTTCGTGACGCCAATGGAGTGAACAATGAATATTGAGCTTGTAATTCTAAACCCATAATAAAATGGGCTACCTATTGGTACTTTCATTTTTTCTCTATCATGCTTAGTGTACTCGGGCTTCGGCGTGCAATCCTTGTTTAGCACCCCTTAGTGCTTAGAGCGCCTTAAGAACGTGTTAAAAGATTACCTGAACAAAATATTAGAGCTCGTATCCCCATACTCACAGCTGTCAAGGAACACGAATAAAAACGGATTAGAGTTCACTCGAACGCAACGAACTATAATTTGAACTTCAATTCCAGGTAATATAACAAGGATACGCTTTACTCAATGGTTATGTCAGAAAGTGAACGCCGTTTGTATTTGAAATGTTTAATGTTTGTGCGTGTGCATGCACTTAATTTGTGTATCTACAGGCTTTTTTAAAATTTGTCTGCGTTTTACATTTTACAGTAAGTCTGATTCTTGTGAGTGGCTATATGTGTATTTTGTGTGGAGGCTAGCATATTACAATCCTTGTTCCCTGGAATTGGAGTTCAAATTATGGTTCGTTGCGTTCGAGTGAACTCTAATCCGTTTTTATTCGTGTTCCTTGACAGCTGTGAGTATGGTGATACGAGCTCTAATCCTTTTCCCTAAACAGCGAAGCCGTTTTTTGTTCAGTTAATTTGGTGGCTTTTTTCTCTTCATTTTTATTGGAATTGCTACTATCTGGTCTATCATTTTTACAGTATTTACACTGTCCACCCAATTTTCTTAGCGAAAAAACTGAGTATTAGAAATGCATTTAGGTTCATGTTCCACCCAAGCTTCGTCCCATGTCTATTATTTTATGGCAACGCACTAGCGTGTGTCTTGATTAGCATGTGTCATTTTGATGGGCAGTTGCTTTTGCATAGTTGCAGGCAGATGCAATATCGTGGCAAACAATCGCAGAAACAAATCAACTGGCTTCCCGAAGCCCGCATTGAAGAACTAAATAAGTCATTCAGTCGTGTCGGCCGCCCAATTTTGAAGGCCTCAAAATTAAGGATATTGCATCCTACGGATTAAATCTTGAAGATTTAAGAGAAAATCAGGACCATTTCACTTTGATTCTCAACAACGAGTTAACAGTTTATTTCAGGAATGAACAAGATACGACGACAATGTTACTTTCCCCGTGCCCAAGCATCGTTACATCTTGTTCGAGTGATCTCTTACCCGATCTTGTGCCCCTCACGTCTTTATTGCACATTGTTACATGTAACATTCATATTGTTAGCCGCTCCTCCGCCTCCGGTGCAGTTTTTGAAAATTCTCGTGCGTAAACGAACTCTAATAAGCACTGCCTGCCGGCCGTGCTAATATTGTTGATACAAAAAAAGGCGGCCTCACCAGCACACTGTGTCTTTTAACTGAAACAAGCTTATACCTGATTTCAACATACTGGTGTAAATTCCCCATGCGGTAGAAATCTTTGCAGATCGTTTGAATCAGTTGTCTTGGGTCCAGTAACGAAGAAAACTTCAACATTAAAATGTGGGAACGTTTTCTTTATGGAGAAAAAGTGCCTTAAATAACGTTGATTTGTGTTACTAGTAACCAGTGACTAGTCTCTAGCTAATCCGCAGGCTCCCATGTTAATTCTCATAGGGCATAAAGACACCTGTACATCTCACTAGGGAAAGTTGGGGAAGCGTCACATGGGGAAGTAGCTTTCTAAAATGGGGGTTGCAGGTAGAAGCACGTGGTCCTGAAGTGGCGCGTAAGTGCAAAATTATTGTTGTAACCATGCATTGTCTGTATTGTCATTCAACAGTACATTATAACATGCTTAAGTGTTATACGCTTATTCAGTACTTAATTGTCAGAATACATTGTTGTTAACATAGCGCATTTAGGAGTTTAGCGGTTTTGGGGTTATGGGTGTGATGTATATTGCGGTGGTCGTGTAGTGCGACCAGAAAAAAACTGACCAGAAAACTACATTGATGTTTCCATCGCATAATAGCTAAGAAAAAAACGTATTTCATAAATTTGGATCGAAAATATCTAATATCTACCTCTAAACAAAACTTGTTAAGGATTCCCACCAAGCATTTTGGCCGTGTGAAGTCGTGATATCAAACGCCAAGATAGTCCCACCGACTAAAGACTTCAAACGTTAAATGAAATAACTGAAAATTGCGCAGTAAGAAATTGTCATATATTTCATTTAACCTTCGAACTATTACTCGATGGGATTAGCTTGTCGAAAGGGCTTGGCGTTTGATATCACGACTTCACACGGATAAAAGCTATAGGTGGGAATCCTTAAGTCCCTAGCCAGGGTACGAGATTTTTTTCGCGGCCTAACTACACTTGCTAATTGGCGTAACGGAGCGAGCAAAGCGAGCATAGTGTAGCCTATAACGGACACCAAATTGCAAAATATTGGTTGGTTGTACTTTTGTAGTCTGGGTGGAGCCCAAACGAAAGGTCGGATTGGAATGAAATTTTGGTACACAGGTGCTTGAAACCCCCAAAAGTATTGCTGAGCTACAATCTGCCGTAAATTGATAAATTATTATGGAACCAGTTACAGTTTTTGGAGTTTATTTCTAACACTCACCATTGTAAATTTGGAATCCTGGAATCCTAAATAGTACAATTGTTTCATGCACATCGAGTTAAAAGCATTAAATTTGGTACACGAGTCATTCTTCGTAATATAAAATAGAACAAACCACGGAAACCCCCTTGAAATACCTTCCAAGGACTACAGCATCCCCGCAGAAAAGGGTGCCCCCAATGCCCCCCCCCCCCCTCCCTGATGCATGACCTACAAATTCTTGCCGATTGAAAAATGGTACACAAGTCATTCTTAGCAGCAGAAATCGAAGCAGCCATATGCAAATTCTTAGAAGCTTGATATTTCAATCCGACCTGATTTCAACTTAGGTAATAGGCCCAAAGCCTGTTCCCTAGCATTTTAATAACGATAAGGAAGTCTAGTAAAGGGTAAGCCGCCCGCGCACTAAGCGACTTGGCCGCGTGGCCAGGTCGCTGCAGCCAATGAGAATGCTTACCGCGTATGTAAAACCACGCACTAATCATTTTCATTGGCTGCAGCAATCTGGCCACGCGGCCAAGTTGCTTAGTGCGCGGGCCCCTTATAGGGGCAAACAAGAGCAATAAAGTGATTATTGGAAGTGTAAAGCGATTATCGCAGGGGGCCAAGACAACGTCCAGAATTAACCAGAATAGAATTTCTGAATATCTGTGTAAAATCTGCATAAACGACGCGCAAATCGCAGCAAATATTCAAAATAAAGAATACGAAGGATCCAACGAGATGATCCACAAAGTTGTTAACCATTTCTTCATTTATTTGTGAAATTTATAGAAATGTGTGGTGCTGTGAGGATTAGGTTGTATGGAAAAGAGATAAGAGGCAGTGGATGTGCTAATTGTTAACTATAGACAAGCGGCTGCATACTACCTAGTCTTAACCGGTCTTCCGTGCATTTCCGCCACTTTCGAAAATGTTGAGGCGCACACCTCTAACAAGCACTGCACCAGCAATCTCTATTACGTAATCTAAATGTACTAACCGTCACAATTGCCGATTAAAAATGCGTTTTAGCTTTTAGGCCTATTTTTAGATTTAGCCGTAATTGTTAGCTTTTATGCCCAATTTTTAACCTGTCATTTTAATTTGTAAGCACGGCAGCAGCTAACGAAGAGTTGGGTTCGGGAATACAGTTATTCATTCATGCAACACGGTGCCGAGATTTGACGTTGCCGTGGCAACGTGATTTATGGCCTAATCTTCAGCTTTTAGGTCCAATTTGATTAGAGAGTAAGGCCCGCATTCTGAACGCTGACTAAAACTCGTACTTTACTTGAAATGACGTCACACCTATTTCGTGCCATTCACCACCAGAACTTCTTTTGGATACATTTGGAAGAAATCGGGTGGTGAATGACACTTAACAGGTGTGACGTCATTTCAAGTCAAATGACGTCACACCTATTAAGTGCCATTCACCACCTATTCATCCATGCAACACGGTGTCGAGACTATTTTAAATGAAGCTAATGTGTGTCGTTAACGAACTCTTCATTGAGTTTCGTCGAGAATGCCTATAGCTATAAGGAAGTAACGATGTTTTAATTTGCCGTGTTGTTTAAACAAAAAATTGAAACTCAAAAAAGGGATGCTACGAAGGTGGAGATGGGGGAGGTGCGTCAAGTCTCCCAGAGTCCTGTAAAACGAATAATTGCATAATTTTTAGTGCCTTATTATAAAGTCAATTTTCATAATTTGTACAACTGAAACAAGTGCCTTGTTCGTATTCTCAGACGGCGATGATCTACTTTTAATTAATTTTACTTCTAACTCCCTCCGGTTGGGGAGAGGGAGGGATGGTGGTTTGGTTCCTCCAAACAACATCTGACCACGCCTTTTCAATGGTTAAGAATTAGTAAGCAGAAATTATAATTAAGTAGTTCTTAATGTACAAACATACTATAACAGACTTAATGGCATAATCTTAATACTCAAACGTTTAATTTACTCTGAAAAAGGTTGTTTAAAGTGTTGTTTATGTATTTTTTTTTTTGCATCGCAGTATTACTGAATTGTGCGTTTCATTTTCAATCACGTCGGACTATTTTAAAATCATGGGTCGTAACAGAAAATAGTTGGAAATGCGAAACTTTTAAGATGTGCGTAAGAAAAAAAAATTAAAACTACGATTTTTTTTGGTAGTACAGCTAATAAGAAATTTGATAGTAAATTCCAAATTTCTTCATGAAGTCAGAAGTAAACAATTCAACAACAATTTTTAGCATACCATGACAATTTTTCTGCTCGTTTGACGTACTTAGACTAGCCGGGAGGAGGGGGGGGGAGGGAGGGTTTCTCCCCCACAAGAAAGCCTGAAGAGGGCGCAAATAAAGCTTACCCAGTTCATTTTCATTCTTTTAAATAAATTTCTTTCCTATTTTTTTTTTATCGCCGTAGTTAACAGTTGGACTGTAAGCCTTCGTGGTGGGAGGGGATAAATTGCGTGATGTGCGCAAAATTGCCAGTTTGCCCGTCCCCCCCCCCCCCCCCCGAAAAATTCCTAGCCATGGCCCTACTTAGACTGAGGTAATGAACAGAAATTTCACGAAAATTTGCGTCGCGGTACTATTTGCTGATTATAAAATTAAAAAAAAAATTAAAAGATTCCCATCATATCTAATTTTTTTTAGCCGCAGCTGGCAATCAACTTGAACAAGAATAATCACGTAAGTCCGAAAATGGAAAAATGCAGCAAAAAATGTATGACCCCTGTTACAAAAAATTAACGCCCCCCCCCCCCCCCCCCAAAAAAAAAAAAGTACTTACTCTTTGATGGCATTTAACCTTTGTTGAGCCGTTTCGACGTACTGTTCTAGTAAATTAATGGAGCGTCGTTCTCCTTGAAGTAACCCCTCCAACTTGGCCGTCGCCGAGAAGACATCTTCCTGTTCATTTGCGGGGGAGTGCGGGGAATGACAAGACACACCAGCCAGCATCAGCAGCAGCATACACGCATGCCGCATTGCCGACTACTAGCGAACTGAAAGAAGAAAAATGAAAAAGTTGTTGTTAAGCTACTCGCCAGTCTGGTAATAAACACGGGATGCTAATGTGAGAAGTGGGAAGTGGGACAGGAACAAGTAACAGGGCTACCGACATTGCATCATGGCGGGAAAACCAATCCACATGGCGTTCTGGCAGTCACGTGGACTGGAGTACATTAATTGAGTTGAAAATTTACATTGTAGTTTTTTAAAATATGCATAAAGATACACACAAGGACATTTCCTGCAGGAAAATACCTTCCCCCATCTCGGCTTTAACCACTTAAAAAAGTAAGTAATTTAAACAAACTACCGTCGCAAAGTTTCTCTTATGTCCGTTTGAATAGACGAATTACAGACAGTAGCGGCACCAGGAATAATTTTCATGGGGGGGGGGGGCCCACACATTGTCAACGACTTTCTAGTAAATAACAATAATTCGAAGTTTGATCAATTAATTTACTCATTAAAAAATGCCTGCACAAATAGGCCGACATCGAGGAAACTATATGTGTTGTGTAAGGGTGGGCCATGGGGGGGGGGGGGAGGGGGGGCGTTTCAACTATTGAAGCTTCAGCTATTGAATAACAAGAAAATCCTACAAGCTCGTACTGTATTTTTTTAACTGTTGTCATGAATACCGTTTTAGTATGTGATAATGTCTGAACGCTACGAGTTTTTTTTTTTTTGGGGGGGGGCACCCGAGGGAACACCTGAAATCTAACCAGATCCCCCCTCCCCTCCGTAGCGCCGTCACTGTTTACAAAAGCCAGAAAAGGACGTCTTAATTTTTGTGAAATTTGTACGTAATGCTTAAAACTTAAATTCTCTAATGGCAGTAACTAACTAGGGCGTTTTCCGTATGGCACGCGTGGATTTTTCTTAATTCCAATTTTTTCTAGAAATTTGCTTTTTTTGTTTTGTAACATAGGAATAGGGGCCACTTTATGGATACTGAATACAATTTTGATTCTTGTGTGGTGTATGGGCGTTTCGCCGAATTTTAATCAGTGTCTTAATTTCGGCGAATGGAGAATTCTCGTTTCGCCTAATCCCGTTTCGCCAAATATATATTTTTTAATTACGTGCCGGGCTCGCTGCGGCTAAACAACCAACATCAGAAACCGTAACTAATCACAAATTCCTTCCAATTAAGAATGCATCTATAACTTCTACAACGTCAAATTTTTAAGGAATAAGTTGATTCGGCGTTACGGGAATTCCCCTTTCGCCGAATATTAATCACAGCTTAATTTTCGGTGAAACGGGAATCGGCGAAACAGGATTCGGCGAAACGGGTATACACCGTAAAGCCAGGTCCGATGGAAGCAAAACAAAAGAGGGTCGACGAGCAAATAAATGTTGGTCGGCAAACGTTGCCCCCACAGAATTCCGTAAATAAAGTAGGCAATGATTTAAGAAAAGAAGACCTTCTTGAAGGAGGACATTGACAAAGTTATTACAGCAAATTGAATTAAGAATTCGTCAAAATTCAGAATAATTTTTTTTACGTCTCGAGTCAACAAGAATATTAATTAATTTTTTATGACTGAAAAAAGTGGAGTGGCTATGACCGCTGCAACCGCCCCGCGTCTGTCGGCCCTGTGGTTCCAATTCTCTTAACTTTTGGAAAGTTAAGTTTGACACTGAAGCATTGTTACTACACTGTTACTAAACCGATATTTAAAAAAAAATTTTTTTCCTTCCAAAAATTTCTAAAATTGGGACTTTTTTTCATGAGGATTGGTCGAAGCAACTTTTTTTTTAACCAAGAAGATTTATTTTTAATTTCTGGAGAAACAAAAACCAAATTTTCGGTATATTAACAGTGCAGTTACAATGTTGCATCTTAAAATTTACCTTTACAAAATTTTACGTAATTATTAAGAAACCAATTTTTCAGAATAAAAATGGATTTTGGATTAAGTTTAAAAAAAATATCTAAAAAAAAAATACGGAATTAATAAATATTTCACGCATTTTTTTATGGGTCACCTTATGAAAAAGCTCTAAGTTACTGCTTTGAGAAATTTTCCAGCTGTTGGCTGACGAATTCTTTTTTTTTAACTGTCTGTAAAGTAAAACTTAAAATTCTGCATTGTGCTGTTTCTTAATGGATCATTCCGCAATTAATGTAAATATTTTCATTCTTTTCATTCTACAAAATGTTGGCGACGTCTGAGTCGGTTACGTCCCATTTCGGGGAATCTCGTTTTACCAAAAATAAAACAGATTAAAAGCCTTTACGTATCGGGAAATCCCATTTCACCAAATCCCGTTACTCCAAATATCGTTCATGAAATATTAGGCACACGAGATTCCTGCGTAATGGTAAAACATTTACAGATAACCACCAGTTTCGAAGGATCCTGTTTCGCAAAATAATTTTTTTTTCAAATTATGTGCCTGGCTCGGACTGCCGCGCTCGCTCCGGCTGTACATATAACATCAGAAACCGCAGACAACTAATCATAAATTCCTTTCAATTAAGAATGCATCTTTATCTTCTGCAGTGTTAAAATTTTAACGAATATTGTCGACATCTGCGAAACGGGTTCTGCAAAAAGGGAATTCCCGTTTGGGAAAGGGGAATCATTAGTACAACCAACTATTCTTAAAAGCGAACTTTGGTATTGACCGTGACCTGGTGACGACCAAGCATTCCAAACAATATTTAAAGTACACGATTTTCCTTGTATATTGCCAGTTTTCAAAACGCAAATAAATCAATTTGCCACTCCCGGATAAACGCGATATTTTTTTACAACTAAAAAAAAAAACTGTTCGGAGATTAGGGCTACTGCTTGACTCTGTTTAGGCCGCCCGCGCACTGAGCGACTTCGCCGCGCGGCCAGATCGCTGCAGCCAATGAGAATGCTCACCGTTCATGTCAAACCACGCACTAATCATTTTTATTGGCTGCAGCAACCTGGCCGCGCTGCCAAGTCGCTCAGTGCGCGGGCGGCTTTAATGTTTGCTTTTTAAAGTATTAAATTTCGTGTACCTAACATTTTGTCAAATTAGATTTGGCGAAACGGGATTTGCGCTTTAGGCAAAAAGCTTTTAATCCGCTTTCTTTGGCAAAATGGGATTTGGCGAAACGGGACTTCACCTTTGATTCGTCCCATTCCTTTTACGCCACCAAGAATTCACTTGTCAACACCCTACGACATTCAGCCTTACTGCCTGTAGGAAATGTTTTTTTTTTGGTGCTGCCTTTGTCCAGTACATAAAGCAGAGCAATGGATAAACAAAGTATTTAAAAGTATATTTAGCGCGAGCAGTCTAGTGTGAACGCCACTTTCACTACTTGCATGTCATTGAGGCCAAGGTATGATGACACCTTCAATTGTAAATAAAAGGTGTAAGGAAAAATAAAATAACCTCTTATTTTGTGCCACTTTTCGGATTAAAGTTTGCGACAATGATAAGAGCTCATTTAAATTCACGTACAGCTCCAGTCAAGCACACATTTGCAAGTTATTAAATTATGTAACGCCGGTTACGTGGCTGTCTTAAT
>JAHWFP010177556.1:0-15781 GCA_023313725.1 Lithobius niger
ATATTTTACACGTTATACACCTATTTTTGTCTTTAACTGGGAAAAAGAACATTTTGCCAGCCCCCAGCCAGGCCGGCTAAAAATGGTTTCTTTGTGCCTAAAACGTACTTAACCTGATAATTTAGCATTACATTCCTCGAATGTGATGTTCCCCTGGAGGTTTCTTCCGGTGCGCAGGTGCCTGCTTGCATATCCCTACTGCGCATGTGCGTGGCAGTACTCCATTATACTCCCACCAACATGTGTCTAGGGCTACCAGAAATGTGTTTGGGCAAACACCAGCAATTCTGGACCTTGTTTTCACTGCAGGGGAAATTGAAGTGCCTTCTGTGGTCCACAGAGCTCCTTACGGGAACAGTGATCACGACGTTTTGTATTTTGATGCCCTCTTCAATTGTCGGCGACATTATGCAATCAAAAAAGTTATTTACAACTATCGCAAGGCAGACTTTGCCAGCTTGAACGATAGCATTTCTAAATTGGACTGGAACAGTACTTCCACTGAAGCTAGTTTAAACGGAAAATGCAGCTCTCTCAATGAGTCTCTTATTTCACTGGTCGAAAAACACATCCCTACAATGTTGCAGAGAAAATACAGAGTCCCACTTCCGATTCAAGTTCGTGCTGCCATTAAACTGAAACGTAAGGCGTGGAGATGTTACAGCAAGTCAAAAACTTCTGAAGACTACACTATGTTATTCATCGGAATAAGAGTGTTGCCTCGCTCCGTTGTTACGAACGGCAACACTGTATGAGTGTAATCAAATCGAAAGATATCAACAAGTTTTTTGAATTTATCCGTGTTGGACGGGACAAGGCATTCAAGATTAAGTCAATGACTTCAAATGGGACTACCTTTTCTGATCCTGTTGACATTGCTGAAATACTTAACTCCCAAGTTTTCTTCGGTATTCGAGACTGATTCTAACACATGCAGTATTTGTGGGCCAATGGCTCAAGTGCATATTAATTCCTCTACAATTTTTAAGTTACTTGTATCTCTGGATCCAAAGTAGGCAGCAGGCTCTGACGGGCTGTCGCCTCAGATCTTGAAGCACTGTGCACAATCACTTGCCAAGCCTTTCTGCAGTATCATTAGCGAGTCCATAGAAACGGCAATTGTCCCCAAAAGCTGGAAGCTCGCAAACATTGTCCCCCTGTTCAAAAAGGGTAGTCTTGACGACCCCGATAACTACAGACCGATCAGCCTCCTGCCTGTTATCTCCAAAGTGTGTGAAAAAGTTGTGTATCAACTGCTGGTTGACGAATGCAGTCAGCTTGGCATCCTTGATGACACGCAGCATGGCTTCACCAAAGGACGGTCATGTTTTACCAATCTGCTTACTACTCGTAATGCATGGACTGCTGTGATGGACTGTGGATTTCCAACCGATGTGATTTTCCTCGATTTCAGTCGTGCTTTCGACACAGTGCGTCATTCGAAGCTGGTTGACACCCTTGTGCACCTTGGCATTAGCGTTTAACCTCACAAGGTGGATCAATAATTACCTTCAGGGAAGGAGGCAGCGTGTGGTGATTGAGGGATCTTGCTCCGGTTGGAGCAAAGTTACTACGGGTGTTCCTCAGGGATCAGTGCTTGGCCCTATTCTTTTCTGCTTGTTCATTGCGGACATGGCCACGATATCTCCAGCATTTTGGAAAAGTATGCTGATGACACCAAAATGCACCGAGCCATTAAAAAGCCGATCAATGCTTCTATTTTACAAGAGGACTTCGATAAAGTTATTAAATGGTGTGACGAAGTGGGGATGCTCCTTAATCCAAACAAATGCTATGTAATGCACATTGGTCAAAGTAACCCTCGGCTTATGCACTACTATCGCGGTAAGCCACTTAGTGTGGTGAACACTATTAAAGACCTGGGAGTCATCATCTCGAATGATTTGAGTGGATCAAGTTGATGCTGTTGTCGCCAAGGCGAACAGATTCATTGGCTTCATTAAAAGGCATGTGCGTTATTTGGATGCTGCCTCCGTCAAAGCCATCTATAAATTTTATGTTCGCCCTTTAACGGAACATTGTATTCAAGCTTGGCGGCCATGGCTGATCAAAGATATTAGTCGTCTTGAGCGTGTTCAACGCAGGACTACCAAACTGGTGCCACAGTTTCGGGGGCTTTCATACTGTGAAAGGTTACGAAGGCTTGGTCTCACTTCTGTTCCTGAAAGGTGGACTCGAGGAGACAATATCTTGACATACCAAATCCTCCGAGGAGGGGTCAGGTTGAATCCAAGTGTATTCTTTACCCCTTCTGATTCTGTGACTCGTGGGCATCCTCAGAAATTGACCAAGAGTCACGTCAGGTTGGAAGAGCGACGCAACGACTTTGCACACCATGTTGTCAACCCGTGGAATGCACTTTCAGCCAATGTGGTCAGCGCGGGAACTGTGAACTTGTTTAAGGCTGCTGTGGACAAGTTCACCTCAGCTAAACCCCACGTCTGAATTCCCCCTTTTATGCTGCTACGAGCTTATGGCTCTGCGGTTGTTTCTCGTGTATTATTATTAAGGCTGTACCGATACCGAGCTGCCGAGCCGATTCTCGGCGAGCAGAGCATGATCGGCAATGCTCGGTACACCATTTAACCGAGCCGAGCAGCGTGTCTCACGTCTAGTCTTGGCACGCGATCCTGGGGCCAATGGACCTTAAACGCAAGCTTCAGTTGGCGGATTCCAGTTCGATGATTCCAGTTGATCCCAGTTTATGGTCTATGCATGGTTCCTGCTGCAGGAAGGTTGAACGATTACCACAGAATTAAATGCAGGAACTAAATTTGTAGGTAATTCGTGCAGATTAACAATTTTTTTATGCTGAAACCTGAAAAAAAAATTAAGAAACTTACTTTCATTACGAAAAACCTCTGTGTTATAGTGTCAACAGCACTCATTTAATTATTTTGAATGGTCAATTGTTAAAACTCTTGTTAGATTAAAAGTAATTTTACTCATAATAAAAATTACTTGTTTTGTTATAATAATGGAGGTTTAATTGGAGGTTTAAATGCAAGTTTAACTGGCCACAACAGGTATGCCGATATGTCATCAATTACAGGTTACGAAACTAATAGTAGCCTATGGCTGTTGCTGTGTCAGGTGTTTTAGTGAAAAGAATTGTTTTGTCTAGAACCTGCTTGGCATTTAGCGAGTGCTGAATACAGGGATGCTGCCGGTGTGAAAAATGTAAAAATTTGCAAGTGGTAAAAAAAAAAGGAGAAAATGTAAAAATACGAGTGATGGTGTGAAAAAAAGACAAAACGCATTAACGAAGTAAAAAAACAAAAACAATTATCCGTCTTCATTTTGGGTCCGGAATTACGTAGGAATGTATATTGTTAGCCCGCGAAAAAAAAAATGGATTGGTTTATCGCCGTAGTCGCTTTGAATTCGCTTTCGCTCTCTTGTGTGAAAGTACAAAGAAATTACAATGGTTAAAGAAAAAATTGTTTTAAGAATTGTGAAATTGGTGTGATATATGAAAACGAAGAAATAGTGATACAAAAATGAAAAGTAGGTATGTAAAAAAAATGTGAAAAACATTAAAAGCGTGTATGTGAAAAAATGAAAAGCGGGTATGTGAAAAATGTGAAAAAATGGAAAACAGGTATGTGAGAAAAATGTAAAAAAATGAAAAGCGGGTACGTGAAAAACTGAAAAGCGGGTTTGTGAAAAAATGAAAAGCAGGTATGTGAAAAAATGAAAAGCGGGTGTGTGAAAAATGTGAAAAAAATGAAAAGCGGGTATGTGAAAAATGTGAAAAAATGAAAAAGTTGGAATGTGAGAAAATGTGAAAAAAGCTGGTACTTCCGGCAGCACCCTGTGATTACTAAAGCTGCTCGGTTCTGCTCGGCAGCACTGATCGGCTCGGTTATGCTCGGTGTATACCAGGCATTTTTTGAGCGCTCGGCTCGGGATCGGCTCGGCAGGAAAAAATGTGCTCGGTACAGCCTTATTATTATTATTATTATTAGTATTATTATTATTATTAAAGCGAGAGCGCGGACGCTTTCGGCATTCATTTTTCTCTCAATGTGTCAGGCGGTGACTCGAGAGGGGAGGCAGCAGGGCGGGAGTAGGTTAACTATGTTTTTGGCACAAAGAAACCATTTTCAGCCGGCCTGGCTGGTGGCCGGCAAAATGTTCTTTCTTTGTTGCCAAAACATCTTAACCTGATAATTTAGCATTATCAGCACACCTCGTCAAAGTTTGGTGGCGGGCACCGTCCTGACGAGCGCCCCGGGATGCAAGCAGGCGTCCCCCAAAAAACTTTTGTCTGGAAGAGAAAAATTTGCACTTTATTCAGAACAGGTGAAAACAGGGACTTGGATCTCTTTCGTAGGATTTGGTGGCCCTGAAAAGGGCCGTTGTTTGGGTCTTGCTTCCTTCTGGATGGCTTGCTTTCATCTAGGTGGCTTGCTTCCTTCAAGGATGGCTTGCTTTTGTGTTCCGAGTGCTTAATGGGGGGTTGACTACAGTTCTGACTGCAACGACTGGTTCCAGCCGGTGCAGCCCCTATTCTTCTCTCGACATGTCCCTGAGGTAGGGGGAGGTGAAGGTCGATTGATGGCGCCAAGACGCTGCTGCTAGGATTTCTTCTATTGGAATGGCATTGTGATGGACCCATGATGTGGAGATAGCTCTCACATCGTGAGCCGTCACTCTTATGCTCTCATTTGGAGTTTTTTCATAGGCTGCTTCGATTGTTTTCTTAATCCATCTTGATACCATGGCTGCTGGTGTTTCGCCCGTTTGTGGATCAATTGGGAGAAAAAGTTGGTTTCTTCCTCGGCGGATGTCCTCGTGGCGAGTCCAGGCTAGGTAGAAGTGCAAGGCTTTGACTGGGCAAAGAAGGCGTTCAGGTTCGTTACCAACTAGGATGGATAGAGCTGGGAAAGTGATTGGTTTCGGAGGTTCCGATGGCTTTTGTATTTTCGTTCTGAATGTTGATCCTGGGTAGACAGTAACAGAGAAAAAGTTGGGGCCGAAGATGCAGTATGCTGGGTCTGCTGAGAGGGCTTGAATTTCTGAACATCGTAGGCTGGCTGCAAGAGTGACGAGGAATACTGGTTTGAGAGTCATGAGGTGAAGGGATGTGTCCTGAAGGGGTTCATATGGTTCACTCATTAGGGACTGGAGCACGAGAGAAAGGTCCCAATCTGTTATTGACCTTCTGGTGGTGGGTCTTTCATTTTCGTAAGAACGTAGAAGCGCCGAACTTCGGTAGTCTTTGAGTAGGTTCGTGCTATTGGCGGCTTTGAAGACGGTGTTTAGGGCAGATCGATATACCAGGATTGTGGAGCCTTTGAGTTTGTCGATGTTGAACAAGTCTGAAGAAGTTTAGAAGGGTGGGAAGAGGTGGGTTGATAGGATTAGCTTGTTTTGTGATACACCAACGAATTCGTTTTGACCAGTGGCTGTCGTACGTCTGGTTAGTGGAATCCCTGGTTGCCTTTGAGGCGATGCGTTTGGCCTCTTCTCAATGAATTTCAACCTTTTTTGAGGAGTTTGATGATAGTAGCCAGCAACTTCGTCCTGCAAATTTTCGACATCCCTCAGATGTCTTCTTCAGACCTTGAGGATGTTCGGACTATTAACTACATCTTTCTTTCCGACCACTTGTGCATTCGAACTCGTTCTGGCCACTTTAGCATTTGAATTTGGCCGCCCTCGTAGCCTCCTGTATTGATCCTGTATTGATCCATAGTGATATATTTCATGATAGTAGCCAGCCGTGTAGGTTGAGGTTTGGTACATTCGGGTGTAGTTTTGTTCCTTTCTGTTGGGACAGAAGATCTGGTTGAGGGGGTAGACTTCTGGGAGTGTCGACTAGTAGTTCCAGAAGAAGCGGGAACCACGCTGCTGATGGCCAGAGGGGAGCTATATGAGTAGGAACAAGCTCTGGCTTTGTTGGATCTTGAGGAGAACTTGTGGAAGTAGCTTGAAAGGGGGGAAGAGGTAGGCGAACAGGTTTCGCCACGGAAACGTCAAGGCGTCTACTGCTACTGCAGTTTCGTCCGGAATCGGGCTTATGTAGAGGGGAAGTCTGGCATTGTGCCTCGTGGCGAACAGGTCTATCATTGGAGTGCCCCAAATGGTGAAGAGATTCGCAAATGGATTTCTTGAGGCACCATTCGCCCGTCGGTGGTTTCTGGCGTGACAGAGAGTCGGCAATCACATTCCTGTTGCCTGGGATGTGGAGAGGAAGGATAGTGATGTTGTGCGGAATGCAGAGGTTGAAAATCTCCAACGTTAGGCTGTGAAGAGATCTGGATTTCGTTCCTCATTCCTTCCTTATGTAGGCTAGGGCAGTTGTGTTGTCGGACTGGACTTGTATTGTCTTGTTTCTTATTTTCGGAAGAAAATGGAGCAGGGCGAGTAGAATTGCTCGAAGCTCGAGGGAGTTTATGTGTTCCCGGCAGGTTGGTGGCCAAAGACCCGAGGTTTCTTGAGTGCCAAGATGGGCACCCCAGCCGGTTCTCGAGGCGTCCGTAAAGATGAGCAGATCGGGATATGGCTCGTGAAGAGGTTGTGTCTTCATGAGGTTGATGACGTCTGACCACCAAAGGAGGGAGTCCAGAGGAAAATCGGGAGTGAAAGGTATTTGTTCGTCCGGACGGTCCTAATTGATTGCAGGGTTGTCTATGCGGTGGTGGTGAAACGGTCTTACCATCCATCGGCCGTAGGGGACGAGGTTCGCCATTGCATCCATCTTCCCGATGAGGGAGTCTAGTTGCCGAGGGAAAAAAACTTGTTTTCGACCGAAAGAGATGGGGGTGGAGAAGAAGAGGTCTTCTATCCGTTCAGGGGACGGGGCAATACTTGCTGTGCGGAGGTCGAAAGAGGCTCCGAAAAAGGTGAAGACTTGTGCTGGTATTAGGCGAGATTTTGAGTAGTTTACTCCGAAGCTCAGTCGGTTTAATAGGGAAATGGTTTTGTGGTTGTTTTGTTCCAGTATGAGACGGTCCGGATTGTTGAAGGCCCAGTCGTCCAGATAGGCGTTGGCCTGAATTTCGTTTTGGTGTAGGTTTGCTAAGATTGGTTTGAGGACCGTTGTGAAAATTTTGGGGGCTGCGTTCAGGCCGAAGGGAAGACAGCGAAATTCGTAAACCTTTTGGTTGTAGATGAACTGAAAAAGGTGCGTGATAGCCGGGTGAAGTGGGACGTGGAGGTAAGCATCTTCCATGTCGATCGAGACTGTCCAGTCGTTTTATTTGAATGAAAGACGAATTGATTCGAGAGTTTCCATCTTGAAATGGTTGTTGAGGATGTATGGTTTCGTGTTGAAAATTAGACGGGAGCCTCCTGACTTCTTTGGTCGGGCAAAGATGGAACTGTAGAAGCCCGGGCCTCGCTTGCGGCATTCCCGTATTGCGTCTTTCCAAAGGAGTTCTGAAATTTCGAATGAAAGTAGTGGGGTTACTGGTGGAGAGAAATCCCATGGCGGTGTCGGCATGTGTCGGTGTCGGTGAGGGGATGGAGCGGGAGTCGCAGTCTTGATCCAGTTGTCTGAGGGAAGGCGAGGAATGGGGTGTTTATCCTTCAGAGCCGGACGAAAGTTAGAAGAATTTTGTTTTAGTGGTTTCGGTTTCCTAAAAATGTCTAAGTGAGGGGCGAGAGTTGGTATTAGACCACGGAAGAGCGTGTCCGACTCGTGGATGGGCTGGCTGGTTCCGGAGACGGTGCGGTGCATCGTGGAGACGTTCAAGTTGGCGGCGGATGAAAGACCAATGTCTCGGAGGAGTAAGGTGTTGTTAAAGAGAGCTCTAGTGGCCCAATTGATGGAATGATACGTGGCGAAGCTTGCCTTCTGGAAGAGCAGTGTGATTAGGGAGGAAAGGTTGCGTAGTTCTTCAGGACTTGCGTCCGGGGATAATTTCTCGCACAAGGCGTTCACCGCTGTATTGAGAACGTCGGCTTGCGACGCGGCACGAAGACTTAGCCGTAGGCACTTATCGTTCTCGTACAGGACGAAAGTTGGGACGTCAGCTTTCTTGGGAAAAGATGAAGCGGTGCCGAAGTCCATCTTTACTTCGCTGCCTAAGAACTCATACTCGGGGTAGGTTGCGAAGTTATTCGGGTTAGTGGCGCCATCGCCTAGCGGGCAAAAGAAGCTACTTTCACGGCCTGGTCGAGGTGGTGGTGGTTCTTTGTCAAGAACGAGGGGGTCGCCTTTGCCGAGCAGGGGGCCTTCATTCCGCAGGAGGCATGTTAACAGTGTAGTGGATTGCCCAAGTAGGTTGCGAGGTTTTGAGTCTTTGTTCCTAAGGGCGAAGCCGAAGCCAGTTTTAAGTCCACAGTTAATCACGGGAGCGTCGGTTGACTGCGACGGTTTGAAAAGAAAGCAGTCGGGAATGGTCTCTTCGACCGTCTTTAAAAGTGAAGCCAGGGAGTAAGTCAGGTCGTCGGCAGCGTCGTCCGGGAAGTGGATCCTCTTGCCGGACGAAAATGGAGTGGCCGGCGGCAGAGCATCAGCGGTAGGCGTGGGGACGGCAGCAGGGGAAGGTAGCAGGCGAGAGGGAGAGGACAGCCTGCGTTTCTTGAGGGCGCCCAAGGGAGACGTCGAGTCCCATTTGCGGGAGTCACGGCTGGAGGCAGAGGTTATCCAGGCTTGCGTACGAGCGTGTCAAGCGGAGGATGTGCAAGAGGGAGGCGGCATGAGATTGTCTTGCATTACACGGACCGTCTCCTTGATTATGTTCCGGACTTCGCTACGGGAGACAGTTCTACCTATTCGGGATGAGTTGGACGATAAATCCAAAGGAGAATTACGGGCAGGCGAGCGAGTAGCAGCCGTTGCTTGTTGAAGGGATTTCTTGGCTTCACGGTAGACGACTTTCGCCCGTTGAAAGTCCTCTTGTAGGGCCGTGAGGTTCAACGGCTCGGCTGGCGGGGTCCGCTGGCCGGGCTGGAAGGGAGAGTCCGTGAACACATTGACGCTTGAAAGTGGTGCTTCAGCAGGGATCGGGCCAACAGTGGCGACGTCGAGGGCGGAGATCCAGCGATAGCCGAGGGTGAAAGCAGTAGCTTGCGGACGAAGGAGAGCATGAGAGGGAGCAGCGAGCGAAGTTAGAGTTTCATCGGGAGCGGCGGCCATCATCGGGTGGAATCCAAATTTCCGTGCGAAGAACAGGGGAACTGCGGCGCGAGGTGGCGTGTAGACACCTCTGGAGGAAAAATGAATGCCGAAATCATCCGCGCTCTTGCCTTTATAAGGGAGTACTGCCACGCACATGTGCAGTAGGGATATGCAAGCACGCGCCTGCGCACCTTAAGAAACCTCCAGGGGAACATCACATTCGAGGAATGTAATGCTAAATTATCAGGTTAAGATGTTTTGGCAACAAAGAAAGGAGTTAATTATCCCGGGGCGGTATAAACCTGGTAAAAACTAGGTAATAACCATCCCTCGTAAATACCATGCCAACTCTGGTGCTAAGTTTTATTTTTCTTCTTCTTTATAAATCAAATCGTGTTTAGCTATTGAAATATTTTATTCTCAGCATTTAAATTCCAAACAGATGCGTTGAAATTTACCATTCATGTTAGCATATGGTTAAAGTAATAGTTAACTTTGAATATGAAAAGTGAATTTGTAAAAGTTCAACCTATAGTTTGTTGGGAATGTATGTTAGAATGGCTTGCTTGTAATGGACCACTTCTGTCTTGAAATCTTGTCTGGGTCATTTTTTTCTGTGTGAATAACTTTCCATACAGTAATAAAATACTTACGAGAGTGGAGAGCAAAATATTTTTTTTTTACTTTCTAATTGGTAGGGTGTGGAATGGTTGCTTGTAGCAATCACTATCACACACAGAAAAATTGTCGTACCCTAATGTCTAGAGGTGCCCCAAGGGTCTTTAAGTTTAACATTGTAAGGATACAGTGGAATGGCACTAATCCAAGCGAAAGTATGACGAACTTAGTTTTTTACAAGCAAAACTATTACGGAAACCATTCGCAAATTTCAGGCTTGTTGTGGCTGAATTGAACCGTACCATGACAACTTCGAGTATGGCCAAAATCCCATACAACTAATAAACCCTAGTTCATGCACTTGGCCATCCACGTTTTTCATGCCCCCACCTCCTAAATTCCAGAACATTTCACACACACTTACCATTAATTCTTTGTGGTTACCCCCCAACCCCCCACACTACGTAGTGACTTAGCAGAGTGATGTAGCCTAGTTATTACAACTTGAGTGATATTGGTATTATTTTTTTAGTCCTGTAGCCTAATGCATATCATTCCATCGAAAAAAAATCGGGGAGAAATGTCAATATTGTTCTGGAAAACCTGGAAAAATCAGGGAATTTCATCATGAGTTTTTGAACGTCACCAGATTTTCATGGTACGCAATTTTTTTCTTGCTTAAAATTTATAACTAAATCCAAAAAAATTCGATTTTTTTATGGAGATTTACTCCTTTCTATTGTGCCTATATTATCAGGTTTTACGGTAGACCGTCAATACCCATGTTCACTAACTTGTATATTATAGCAACAAGACTGTTAGCAGCCCCGCACTTGTGGTTTGGTCTAGTCACCTGAATTTATCACGTCATATGGTTAATACTGCAAAAAGGCTAGCAGACATTGTAGGTACCACATTTAACTCAACCTTCTAATTTTATAGTTCTGTCCTTACTGCCTGTAAGTCTGTCAGTGTTTGTTTAAGCCTTAAAAGATTAAAACTATTTAATCTTGAAGAAAAAAGCGAATAGTTTTTTCCAATGATGAAACTGATGTTACACCCCTTCGGTTCGGTTTTGTTGGGTTACTTGCCCCCTCCCGTCCTTCTCCCGTCATTTATGATACCAGTTTTGTGCCAAACAGTACTGAAACAAAAAGCAGTAAGCTAAATTAAAAACATATACAGAGTAGCCATCAACTCCAGGTGAAAGACGAAATCACGATGTTTCAGTTCCTAGCTCGGAACCGTTTTCAAGTGTAGGTTTTAAAATATGTCAAACAGCAGAAAAATTAATAAAACAACAGCAGAGCACGTGGGTCATAATTCTATACCTTACAGGTCGTCAGGATGTTAAGACCCATACTAAAATTAAAAATACCCCAAAAAATTAAATTAAATAAAAAGTTGGCACAAAGCGAAAGAATGTGGTTTAAGTGTTTAATTGCCCCAACTGGAGGTTCCATGGCAATATCAAAAAGAAAAACAACAATGATCAAAGGCAAGAATGTAACACATGCAACACGCATGTAATTTGCTTCCTCCCTCTCACCATATCAGCCCTAAATGCCGCCTCACTAACACAACACGAAACATGGTCCGGAAGCGCATTCCACTCCCGAACAGTGTGTGGAAAGAAGGAATGATGAAAATATTCTCATTTACATTGGTAGAGCCCATTCTTTGCAGCATGGTCATTTTTCCCAAAAAAATGAGGTGCGAAAATAAACTCATTCTTATCCAGAACCGTTAGGCCCATCCTGATCCTGTAGTAGAGAATTAGTCTGTGCTCCCTCCTGCGTGTCTCCAAGGATGGCCAGTTGAGATCCTTCAGTAAGTTTGTCACACACACATCCTGACCCTAACAGTTACTCACACTTCTTGCAGCTCGACGTTGTACAGCCTCAAGGTCAGCAATGTCGTATTTCCTGTAGCAGTCCCAGGCTCCACATGCATACTCAAGGTGAGGCCTGACCAAAGTCATGTAAGCCACAGCTTTTGTATCTGGTCCAGCCCCCTTAAGAGTCCGAGCAACAAAGCCTAACACCTGAGATGCCTTGGCAACAATTTTGTTGTAATGCTCCTTCCAGGTCATCTTCTCATCGATAACAGCTCTTAGGCATCTCATACTAGCAACCCTGTCAAGCTCTTCACCCGTCAGACCATACGCAGGTAACTGCAAGTCAAGGCCAGACTGCCTTGAGCACACCATGAGTTTGGTTTTTGTTGCGTTAATATCCATACCCCAAGTTCCGCACCACTCATTAATTTTCATATAATCATCTTGAAGTGCAAGATCATCCTCGATGGACTTGATAGACCTGCGTGCAGTACAATCATTTGCGAATATCTCACACTCTGAAGACAGGTTGTCCGGAAGGTCGTTTATATACAACAAGAAAAGGAGAGGTCCACAAATAGATCCCTGAGGGACTCTAGAACAAACCACCGCATCGCTGGAGAAAATACCAGTATCAGTCTTTGCAAATTGACTGCGTTCGAACAGATAGTCTTTGAACCATCCCAAAACTTCCTGAGAAAAGTCCATAGGCCCTGAGCTTATGTAGAAGTAACTTGTGAGGAACAACATCAAAGGCCTTTTTCAGAACAACATAGATAACATCGGAACCGTTTCCATCATCCAAGCTTCTAGTAATTTCATGAACTAGTTTAATCAGTAAAAGCTCAGTGGAGGCACTATGACGAAAACCAAACTGACAATTTGAGATCAAAAAAATTGAAGAGAGATGCTTCATGGTGGCACTCACAATAACATGCTCCAACATTTTTTAGGGGATTGAGAGCAAAGAAATTTGCCTGAAATTTTCCAACTTATTTCTCTGACCACTTTTGAAAATAGGAACCACAGATGCCCTTTTCCAAACCTTCGGGAGCACACCGGATGCAATAGACAGTGTGAAGAGTTTAGTAAGGTACTTAGAACTCCAATTCTCTGTCACCTTTAACATATTAGCAGTAATGCCATCAGGACAACATGCCTTGGTTTGATCGAGATCCTGTAAAAGTTTTCTAATGCCCCCCTCGGTAATGTGGATGTTCAGCATTTGGGAATCATTTCTACTAGGAAAGAAAGGCAAGGGATCCCTAATTTCATCTCTCTGAAACACTGACACAAAGTACTTGTTGAAAGCTTCTGCTTTCTCGAAATCATCAGAGACGACGACACCATTTTCCAGTATCATTGCAGGATACTGACTATCCTCCTTTCTCATCAATCTGACGTGTTCCAGAATTCCCTGGCGGAGTCTGCGATTTTTGTATTTAGATGGCTATAAAGATACTGCTTTGCCGTTTTGTAGGCACTGGAATTTTTTGCCCTCAGTTCTTTTAGTCTTTCAAGCATCACATCAGTCTTTCCCAACCTACGCATGGTCTTCCTAAGCCTGTTTGCCTTATTCATACCTTTGATAAGAGACTTGTTAATCCAGCATTTGTTTCCATGAGTAATGGCTTCCCTTTTGGGGACATGATTCATAATGACAGATTTTACATCCTCCTCAAAAAGTCAACAGTCAACTCGTATCACCTAAGTCCACAGATCGAATGTTAAGAGTAGGAGGTCGGCTAATGGTATAAATAGTGGTCCCTCCATTTTGGCTGGTAGAAATGTATTGACGTCATAACACTGACGATATGCAATGATGCTAGCCTCAACATATTTCCACCAATCAAAATACAGGCACCCACTATTCAAACCATTAATCGACCTTCTTTTCTTATCATTTGATCTGCCCTACAGACTTGGGTAAGTTAGTAGATGACCGTTGGCACATTTTTTCTAATTTGCCGACTTTTTATTTTATTTAATTTTTAATTTTATTTTTAATGTTAGTATTTGGACCTTGCACCCGTATGACCTGTAAGGTTTAGAGCCATTACCCATCTTTTCTGTTGTTTTTTAAATATTTTTCTGTTGTTTGACATGTTTTAAACCCTTCACTTGAAAACAGTTCTGAGCTAGTAACCGATACGTCGTGATTTCATCTTCAACAATAATATAATAATAATAATAATAATAACATTTTGTTGCAATTGCAACAGGTCTGGTAAGGACCCTGGGAGAGATCACTGACAGCCAGCCTAAATTACAAAAAGACGATTACATATAGTGATCGCACTTGATGGCTACTCTGTATATATTTTTAAGCAGTTCTGAATCGTGTTGGCCTAGTTTCAAAAAAGCTGGTAGAGAAAATTGCCGACCAATTTGGTATGGAATGCTAAAATTATCACATGAGCTCAAATTGCATGGTTCAGTATGGCTTGGGTTTAGCACCTAAAAACTATCTTGTACTTACCTCCTGAATCGGCTCCTATCCCTGGTGGAGGAGTAGGTGGAAGTAAGTGACCAGCTTCATCAGGATTGTTTTGATCGGAGGGTTGGTCTGGTACAACATTTTCCTGCGGTCCAGGTATGGGTTCCACTTGGAAAACTGGTATACCTATTAAATACAGAGAAAGAAAGTTCTAGTATAGTCCACGCCCCAGAGCAGTATCCGGTGCAACAACTACTATTCACTGGATTCTGTTCAAGGGCCCTGCTCCTCCTTCAGATTGGGACCCCGGATAGTGCCCCCCTCCTTCCCCCTCCTAATTATGGCCCTGGCAAATTCCTTAATAAAATTAATTTCTTATCACATTTGGTTTCGGTTCCAAGTTATGATGCCTAAAAGTAGAGAAATTGTTTATATTTTAATTTCAATTACGTCTTTAGCATTATTTCTTTTAATAGAAGCGCCCTAAAATCACTATGATAGAACGAGAGCATTAGGTTTTTTTAATGATAACATAAAATTTGTTAATCTTATTAGCACCAAGTATCAAGAAAATGAGTGACTTGAATACTTGTCCCTGCAATATTGTTACAACCATAATTTATAATAAGGAGAATTAGATAAATAAATTCGAAAGAGTATAAATTTTCTTCCATGATAATTAATAGATTTACTGCAAATTTTAGGTAAAAAATACTGTCATGGTGTTTCAATCGATGTGCAAAGTTTCGTTGTAATGCAACCTTCCATGCGAGAACCATCTAAACTACAAAGTTGCAAACAAATGCCGAACTAACATTTGGTGTCTGCTATTATGCAATGTTTTGCTCAGATATTTGCTTTCACAAAACCAATAATTTTGACATTTAACCATGAAACTCTTTTCCATTCTTAATTTGCTAGAAGGTAATCGAGTGCAAAGATGTCAAAATGATCTACTTTGTAAAATCATGAGCGTTGTTTGGAGCTAAATTTTATTTTTCTTCTAAATCCAATCGTGTTAAGGTTTTATATATTTTATTCTCAGCATTTAAAATCCAAACAAAAGCGTTGAAATTTACCATTCATGTTAGCCCTTCTCATTCATGTTAGCTAATGGTTAAAGAAATATTTAACTTTGAATGTTAAAAGTGAATTTGCAAAACTTCTACGTATAGTTTGTTGGGAACGTATGTTAGCATGGCTTGCTTGTCATGGACCACTCTTGTCTTTAAATCTTGTCTGGGTCATTTGTTTCCACGTGAATACCTTTCCATAAAAGAATAAAATTCTTACGAGAGTGGAGAGCAAAATATATTTTGTTTATTTCTCATAGGTAGAGTGTGGAAAGGTTGCTTGTAGCATTACACACACAACAATTTTCCTACCCTAACGTCTTGAGGTGCCCCAATGGTCAGGGTTGCCAGAGGTCCTTACACACAAAAATACCGAAATTAAAGACCATCCATCGTAAAAATATCGACCAAATATCGACTAAATATCGACCGAATATCTATTGAATAAGACCTCGTCAGACAATACACGAACTGAAAAAATGAAAAACCGCAAATGCAAGCAACAGTCACCAACTTACGTGATAACGTATGGTCTACAGTTATCGAAAAAACAAAACAATTGGTTTGTACGACTGATTCCTCCCTCCCTCCCTTCTAATAAAGTTCTAAACCTGGCTCATTAAAATTAAAAGTTTCGTTTTCTTTTTATCACTGCTGCTGATTACAGGGAACGAAATACCCCTCTACCCCCCCCCCCCAAAAAAAAAGAAAACTCTTGCCCA